>JAGYYN010019779.1:0-12659 GCA_021441665.1 Euplotes cf. woodruffi 2 WChen-2021 | reverse complement strand
AACACTAAATAACGAAGACTGCCTGCAAGATGTTTCGAAGATACCACCAAAACTCAGTCGTAAAAAGATACCGAAGATCCAAAACAACACCAACGGCGGTCAGGGTTGCGAAGCTGAAAAGCAAAACAGTTCTATGTTTAAGCGAAAATACACAAAGACCAAGAAGATTATAGGCGAGAAGGAAGGAACGACGTCTCAGAATAGAATTATGATCTCGACTTCTGGGTCTTGCAATGCGAAGCGCAACAAAAAAGAATTCTAACTACAACACTAACATCGAACATGTTGAATCAGACAGAAAGTCGCTGAACAGTGCGAAGCCAGTATCAAACACATTGCAAGAGGTAAGCCATCGGCATCAGTAGTATAAAGGGATTAAAAAGAAGAAGCAGTAATAAAGCGAACAACAAAGCCTCACTTGAAGCAAGAATCGACCAGCAGCTAAAGTAAATCTTCATCTTAGAATCGCTAATATTGTACAGCAATAACATCAAAAGCAGAGGTGTCAGTATGGAAGTCCGAAAGCGAAGAAATAAAAATATACATGTCAAGAAGCATTTCGCAGATACCAAAAACTCCGATAAATTCAATACCAATAATTACAGTAAGCAAGAACGCAGTAGTTAATTTGGTGTAGACAGCAAGCTTAAACTGCTCGAGAAAGATGTCAAAAATATCAAGATCGTTGATTATTTCTCAGAATCTCGGAAACTAAATAATCCAAAACGATATGACGATAGTCAGTCGAATGCTCAGAATAGCTTAGTGCTGTTTACTGAAAACACAGCTCAAAATAATGTACTGTTCAATGAAGGAAGCGAACTTAAAAGCAGTCTTATTGACGTCACAAAAGCATATGATTTAGTCAAGAAAACAGGAAGTTTTTATGATAAAAATCGAAGAGACTTCTCTGATCTTAACATTAAAAATGAAAGTAAACGCAAAATCAAAAATCAGTCAAAAGTCGATCCAAATGGTGATTCTATCGATCTGGTTCCCTCAAATCAATATGAAAATACTTCGTCAAAAGGACACAAATGGAGTAAAATCTTAGAATACATGAAGATGAATCCAAAAGTACTAATGGACGCGATTCCTTCCCCAAAGCCTGAAGAAAAATTGAGCAAAATTCAAAATGAAAATTTTGACAATTTAAAAGAAAAATTAAACAACATAGCAAAAGGGTTTCCGACCGTCGGAGGCCTTGCGGGGTACAACAGGATGAAGACTGATTCCGAAAAGGAACAAAGTTGAGCCAGCAGTCACATCAGCAAGACTTCAAATCGAAGTCGCAAGAGATCTGAAAACAAAACCACCACAAAAATGGTGGTTATGAAGCCAGTCCCCATTCCCACAGAAGGAAGCGATGTGAAGCAGTACAAGCTCCAAACCAGAGAGTTCAGTGAACCAAAGGAAAAACCTGTTAAAAAGATCGCGAATCCATTCCGAAATAAGAACCCGAGCGATCTCGAAAAAGAAAAGACTTTTTATTCGAACATCTGGGAAGAAGACAAAGACTCTGACCAACAGCTGGATAAAATTAACTTTTACGACACAAACTCGCAAGATGACAGCGAATGGCAAAAGGCAGAAACCGAAATGGACATGACAAAGCAGACTATTTCAAATACCGAGGAGACCTTGCATGCGAAGACCGAGAAGCTATTTCAAATCGCGAATAACCAAAGTCAGCCAAATTACATCGACTGGAAAAACAGTACTCTGCATCTTCAAATGAAGGCTAAAAAGCTAACTGATTACGAAACCCAGGAGTTTTCGAGGTTCTACAAAGAAAGCGATATTGACTACATTATTGATATGGTGAAGAGGCAGAGACAAGATGTCGTTGAGGCCAAAATCCTCACCCCGATTTATAAAAAGAGCCTTAAGACATTAGAAAAGTTAATGGACGACCTAGACATGCACGCGTCCTTTCAGAGAATATCGTATAAATACCGGGAAGTCAACATCGACAACAGCCTCAGGATCCTCATTCGGTGCAAGATGTACTTCACTGCGAGATCAGAGATCATCAAAATGCTAAAGCAAATCGAGAAGAGGGAAGAATGCCTCGACAACATCCGAAATGTCGTCCTCAGCATAAAAGATGATAAAGAAATGGACAAGCGAAAACAGGACATCCAAGAACTAGCGAATTATTTGCAAAAAGTAACGCAGGAAGTATCTGAGAAGATCGACGGGTTTATCACGAACTTCAAGCAATTTGGAAAGGTCTTCATCTACGACCACTTGGTAAGTGGATTTGGATTATGTGTTTAGGACTACGCAAAAGTGATTAAGAGGGAAAGAACTGAGATTTACGACATCCTTTCTATGTTCGAGATCAAAATCGGAAAGTAAATCACCATTCGCTTCTATTTAGAATGTATAGTAATTCACATTCAATAAAACAATGCAAAACACATACCCTTTGAATATATAAAATTGTAAGAAACTGCGTAACAAGATGGAGGGGAGAGAGGAATCTGAAGAATTTGAAGATAACATTGTCGTCAATCGAAAACGCAAGACAGATCAAAGCAAAGCCTTGAAAGACAACAATCCTGACTACATCATCGAACAAAATGATATTTATAAAAATAACTACGTGACTTATAATAAAGACGGGGAAAGAGAGCTCGTTCCAATTGATAAAAAGGTACTTGGAGAGACCGTTATCGAATTCGAAAATCTTTCTAAAGTCTACAAACTTCCAGGAAGAGAAGAACTTGTCATCGCACTTAAAAGCGCCTCTTTATCTGAAAATGAAGAGTTTTATCCTGTAAAAAGAGGTGAATTTGTCATGATCAGAGGACCTTCAGGAGGTGGAAAGACAACTTTGCTTAACCTAATCGGAACTATTGATACTCCATCTAGCGGTGTTTTAAATATTCTCGGCACGAAGATCGACTCGAAGTCATCAGATAACTTCCTGTCTAATTTAAGGCTCAGCCACATTGGATTTGTATTTCAGACATTTAACTTGCTCGCAACAATGACAGCTTTGGAGAACGTGGAGCTGCCAATGATTTTACTCGGCAAACTCAACGAAAAAGACCGAAAGAAGCGTGCAGTCGGGCTCCTCAAGCGTGTTGGCCTTGGAGATCGACTTCACCACTTGCCAAGCGACCTTTCCGGAGGAGAGCAGCAAAGAGTCGCGATTGCAAGAGCTTTATCAAACGAACCTGAGATTTTATTACTTGATGAGCCGACAGGAGACTTAGATTCAAGATCTACGGTAGAAGTCATGGATATTCTGTTTTCCATTAACAGAAAAGGACCAAGAGGGGACGGAGATACGCCGACGACACTGATAATGGTTACGCACAACCCTGAGCTCGAGTGATATGCAGATCGGATCTTGTACGTGCAAGATGGCGAATTCATAAAGCAAGCGTTAAATCTAGTCCAGCTTGCACTTAAGCTTGATGATTAGAAAAGCGATCGTATTAAACTGGCTTCAATTTTCGATAATTTTAAGCGGGGTTTAGTAAATTTGAATTTAATTATATTTCCTCCACAATGTGATGTAACTTTTTACTATCTGCAGTTAAGTGTATTTTCTCATGATTCTCTATTTTATCCAACTCAAACTAGCTTTTACAAAATCACCAGTAAAGTTGGAGTTTTTATTGTCGCAATTTAAAGATAAACAGCTATAAAGGAGAATAAATCAGTCGAAATAATTGAACTGCGTTAAATTTTAAAAGCGCAGCATAAGCCCTTGCTGATCCCTCCAAACAGTAATATAATAATAGAAGTAATATTTAATAAAATACAAATGAAAAGAAAGATGAATAGGAAAACGAAGGAGGCCAAGGATGCTGAAGAGGAGAAAGAAGCCACCCTCCCACCACCTCCAATCGGCGAAACAAGACAACCAGATATGGAGGTTGCTCAAAACGAACCTAAAGAAGTCCTTCTAATGAGAATTGTCACTTGGCTCAGAGACTCCCACGCACTTTTTGATTACGAGAGCAGACAGATTCAAAAGCGCAATCTCAAAATTGAAAATTCGTGTAATTTTTTAAGAACCAAAGACGAAGTCAGGACTGTGGCAATTGGACAATTCGGTGATGATGATCCTGATTCAAAAGCTTTATTTTCTTTGTTGAAAGATAACGACGGAAACTACTTCATCGATACAGTCAAAAGAGAAAATATTGATAACCTCTGGCTAGTTGTCAGAGCTATGAAGAGTGAAACTCGTAAATTAAGCTACGAGCTCCGCAAATCAGATATTATAAAACTCGGCCGGATACAGTTCAGAGTTAAAGACATTCAGAACGACACTATGATGCTAAGCGGGACTCGAGAGTACATCTCGAACGATGACATTAAAGAAGTCGGCTCCATCATCACTGAAAATGAAGAGAATCCAGATAATGCAGAGTCAACGTCAAATACAATGTGAAGATTTTGATGGATCACCGAATGCTCAGATGAAAACCCACTCATCAACATTTGAGTCTGCACCGGAACAATGAAATACATCCACCTCGAGTGACTCAAGAGGTGGGTGAAGTCAAAAGTAAAGCCGATAACTACTGAAAAGATGAAAGACTGATTAGAGTCGTTCATTTGGAAGACTTTTGAATGTGAAGTTTGAAAAACAAAGTACCCGTATACTCTCAAAAATACTCAGAATAATACTTTTTACAATATTTTCGATATTGATATTCCAAATGGTCCTTTCTGCATCCTCGAAAGTCTATCGATTGATAAAAACTCATCGCGTATGATTTTTATCATGAAGCCGAATAAAGACCAGCTCGAATACAAAGTGGGCAGAGGACATGATTCTGACATCAGAGTCTCGGATATTTCAGTCTCAAGATACCATGCAAGGATTAAGTTCCAGGAAGGAAAATTCATGCTTGAAGATAATACGTCCAAATTTGGAACGCTTGTGATGATCAAAGACAAAACGCCGATTATCAAAAACCATACCTGCGCTATTCAGTCCGGAAGAACAGTTGGTAAGTTTCTAATTAAATTAAATTACTTATGATTGCAGGTTACCAATATGTTTGTTGAAATTAAAACTTAGTTAATTTGTATTCGCTATCATATTTAGCTTAGTTTATTCATGGCGAGCATTGCGAATTATTCATATAGTGACATACATGCTGAAATCTTTGGAGGGAATGAGACAAACCTGAGCGATGGCCAAAAATCAAATGCAAATTCCATCATCTTCAATTCTCGATGGAAAACAAGTGGCAAAGCAAAATGACTTCATCGTTCCGCGAGTAAACATCAACCGAATTGAATACCTGCAGATGCAAAATAACAACAGAGACTTCATTCCAAACCAAGAAGATTTCGAAAGAGATAGACAGATGCAGTTTCCTATGGTCTCTGAGGACATACTCAGGCAAGACATGGAGGGAGAGGACCCAGAGAACAACAACCAGCAAGAGTAACTAAATCGCGAAATTTCGGTTTAAAATCCTAAATATAATTCATTTCCTTTGAAAATGCTAATTTTCACTTTCACTTCCACTTTGTTGCAATAGTTATTCGTGCCATTAAGGTATTATGATTCAATATTATATTAATTAGTTGTCTCAGCATCAGGCGAGCTGGTTGCTGCAGAGATCAATATTTAAATTGCTTATTAACTTCGGTTTATAAATAATAAAAAATTGACCAAAATCCCCTAATAATCATGGTAAGTGCTAACTACACAGCACCACAAAGCTGGCTGCTGTATTTAATCTGAGCTTTGCGCTGCTTCCTGTGAAGAATGTAATAATTTAGTCAAGTATAGATTCGTGATAAACTATCTGGTTTGAGCTCCTGTCTGCCCCATGCTAAAGCCAACACTCGAAATCGCATAAACAATACAGTGTCTTCCAATAAAGAAGCGGCGAAAAGCTTGGAGTACTCGCTTTCCAAGATCAGCAAGGACTTGAAGGAAGTCCGAGAGCTCAAGTTCAAGGTGTCTCCGTCGAGTTCGTTCTATGAGTTCAAAACGTTTCAAATCGAAAATATTAGGAACTACATGACTCTCAGCAAGTACGAACACTTGGTAGAAGCAGAAAGGAAAGAACTCGAGTGAGACAATCTCAAAAATAATATGCAAGAAAAGGTAACACTACCGGAGCTTGAATTACTTTATCTCCAGCCATTTTGCGAAATAAAAATATTGATTAATTTATTTTGATTAATAGAAAATTTAAAAACCAGAACCAAAGTTTAGAAAGACGAATCATCGAAAAGTACGAAAAGTACACAAACCAATATGCTAATAAGAACCTCAGAACTACTAATAAACGAGTAAAGGAGCAGTACCAGCAGATGCTATCAATAATACAGCAGGATAGTCAGATTAAATAACGAGTGAAAGCAAAAAATCACTGAAATCGACAATAAAATTCTCAAAATTAAGCGAATTATCACTGAAAAGTACTCGAGACTTCACGAAATCGTTCAATATCGCGAAAATTTAGAATCTCATTTAAATTCTATTGAAATGATCGAGAAGCCTAAAAGCTGTTCTCCTGATAAGCGACTATCAGACGACATTCAGAGGAGCTATAAAACACAGATCAATGACATCGCTCGTTTAAAGAAGGAGCAGGCAAATTTGACTAAAATTTCAGACCAATACACCGACGAAATCAGCAAGCTGAATGATCTATTGCTGCAGCTGTCCGTCCTGAGTGACACATCGACGTACGATTCTTCGAAAATGATCAAACACATCGAGATGGCATCAGAAAGCAATAAAAGCAGAAATTATGATAGAAATTATGCATCGGAAAATGAGAATTATCTGGAAAAGTCATTAATCAACATAAGCTCTGAGCTTGAAGAGCTTGATAAGACTCCTGCTAAAAAGACAATCATCCCGAGCCAGATGAACGACAGTCAAAATATGAGCAACGGTGAAAATACGTCATTAGAGAAGACAAATATTACTTATAATCGGCTGAGCTACAAAAAGATCAATATTTCGAAGAAAAACAAGAGTATCGACTTCAGGCATGTCAGGAAACCGTCTCAAGAAGACACAAAAAGCATCATCCTATACGGAGGTACTGACTTCTCGATGAATAACTCTTGCATTGAAGACTTTGACCAGTTTACCGATTTAAAGTCTTTGGTTTCAATTGAAAATAAAAATGCGCCAAATGACGATATCGACGATGAAAGTTCATTCACAGGAATTTTAGAAGTCGATGAAGAGTACTATGAGTCGAATTGAAACACTGAAAGAGCGAATAACTTGCAAATTAACCCAGGCCAGCCAAACCCTCACTTATTCATTAATACAATAGTAAACCAAAAGTTGTCCAGCTTAGGGCTGACCCAGAATAAAAACACTGAGAAGTCGAACAACGAGTCAACTGCCTCTACGAATGATATAAAAACAATAGAGAACAGCATAAGTTCGCTCTCTCTGAACCAAGAAGTATCAAAGAAGAACCAAACCGTTAAAATTAATGCAGGACAAGGGAAATCAAAGATTGAAATACCGAGGCTGAACTTTACATTTATCAAGCCTCAAAATAATTAGAGCTGTTGCGACGTTTTGCGCTAAATAAAAATTATCTTCATTAACGATTATTAAATTTTATTTTTTCAATTGAAATTAGCTCAGGCAGTCATAATCTAAATATTATTTGAAATAAGAAATCAATTTAAATAATATGCTGAATAAAATTACAATTGCATATAATTAACGAATAAATTTTAATTTCTAAATTATCAAAAAGCTGGCAGCAAGCTGATTAAAATGATTTAAAACTTGGTTATAAGCACGATAAGTTAAACCTTTATTTCGTTGATTTTGTCTAATAACGTCATCGAGGTGTTCTGACTTGCCTCTTGCTTATCTTCGCTTCTTACGTCGTCGTTTTGCTGTTGGTCGTCGAAGATCCTCTTACTCACAGAGTCACCAACATCTTTGAGATCTTTATTCGGCCCAGCCTCGTTGTACTCGGTTAAGGTCAGGAAGGTGACGAGCTGAGAGAAGGTGATTCTTTGAGTCTTATGCGGATCGATCATAACAAGAAGCCTGTCGATTTCCTCTTCAACCTTATCTTCTGAAACTGCGATCGATGCAGGAATGATCTTCATTTCTTTGATTAAGTACTTAAACTTATCCTCGTTGATTATGCCGTCTCTATCGTTGTCTGCAGATTTGAAGAGTGTAACGAATCTGTTAAGGTACTTTTCATGCTGTCTAATCTGATACTCTCAAATTCAAAACAGCAGGTCTTTGAATAGGACTTTATTAAAGTCCTTCTCCTGCATCACTTTGTTGTACATCTCCTCCTGCCGCTCATTTGATCCTCCCTCGTCTCCGCAGAAGAGCTTGGTGCGAGGTGTTTTTATTCTACTGTTTGGAGTCAAGTCCTTCGCCCTGTACGATATTGGCGATGCTGTGAAGTTACACTTTGAACTCGACATCTTTGGAGGAGTCACGTTCCGCCCTCGGTTACTGTACAGTCCATTTGACGAGAAAACTAGCTTTTTGCGTTCGAACAGCATCTCTTTGATATTTTCTTTGTCTTCTGTTTCGTAAATGAAATCGAGGATGTAATTTCATGAGCCTATATATGACAACATTTATCGCAATACGAAGTGTGAATGTTGTGAGTATGGTAATTTTAAAGTATGCAGAAAATATAAATCAGTATAAAGATAAATTAAAAATAACCTGAACTTTGTCCGATGTGTCCTTCTTCAATATCCCTCACAATAGCGTTGATTTCTGGCTCTCTTTTATGCTTGTGTTTCTCTTTAATGTACTTTTTAAGTACATTAGAAACAGTTGTCTTTACTTTATCTTGAATATACCTAAAATCCTCTTCAATTTCGTTTTTGAGGATCTTAGCAAAAAGTGATACATCAGAGTCTTCCTTCATGTATCACTTGACTCCATTCACGATACTAGCAGCCCACTCGATGATCAAATTCTTGAGGCCGTATTTTTGATTGAGGAAAGTAAACATAAACTGCTCCATAGTTTCTAAAGGAAGCTTAGTTCGCTTGCACTTCTCATCATGTCTTTCTTTATGTTCATATATCTCCCTGATGATGTCCTTCAGCTGTTTCAAAGTCAATATCCTAATATTAGTGTTGCCGATTAACTCGCCCTTTTTAGAGATGCCAACATTAAATATTTCGAGAGCTTTCTTCCGATCGATCTCCAATTCTTCCTTCGCTTTGGCCTCGTTTTCAGCTTTCAACGGGCTGGTCGAGAGGACCCTTTCAGACTTGTCTTTTGTAAATTTAACTAGTTTTTCAAGCAGTTTGTCATTTTGAATTTCGACATCCTTTACCTTTTCGTCGAGAAGTTGAATCTGTGATTTGTATTCGTCATGCAGTCTAAATAAAATTCATTAAAATGTGAGATTACTTTTCAAGTGATTTTTCATATTCTACTTGCTTTGCTTGCATCTGTTTTTCGATGTTCTCCCCGATGTCGAGAACAGCAGCGCGCTCGATCTTCGC
Organism: Euplotes cf. woodruffi 2 WChen-2021; assembly: GCA_021441665.1. Classification (NCBI taxonomy): domain Eukaryota; phylum Ciliophora; class Spirotrichea; order Euplotida; family Euplotidae; genus Euplotes; species Euplotes cf. woodruffi 2 WChen-2021. The sequence goes on along the minus strand of JAGYYN010019779.1, from coordinate 3,191 downwards.
GTTGCTCAGCTCGGACTTGAGCTGTTCTACTTCTTTGCTTAAATTCGCGTTTTGCAGTTTCTTTTCTTCATACCGAGTTGCGAGAGCTGTGTACAGCCTATCGTAGTCGTTGATGATCTCAGAGTGAATCTGGTATGTCTTTGTATACACTTTACTTATGTTTTTGTCCTTTTTATTTAAGTACTGCGTTGCCTTTTCATGGCATATCTCGCCAAGATCGAACTTAGTGCGAAGGATCGCACTATTCTTCACGTTTATGGTGATGTTCTCAGCTGTGACGATGTCGCTGAGCTTTTGCATTCATGATTTTAAGTGCTTATCAAACTCGCTTGCCATTTCCTTATCATTCGATAACTTGTTCTTCCGATGCATATTGCGAATTTTATCGAAGATCAACGCAACTGTCTCAAGGTCTTGAGGCTTGAGTGAGATCTCCTCTGACTCCGAGTAGTTCAGTCAATCTGAACCTGAACAAGATGAGTTAATGACTTCAGAATTTCTTTTATCATTTGTAATGTTTTTGATATGATTTTCGCTTTGCTCATCCTCTTCTTCAAGTTCTTTAATTTGCTTGATTTGATCGTTGTTCGTGTCCTGTGGTTCAGTGTCATATCGATGTTCAGATTCCGATTCATTTTGCAGTTCTTCTCTGTCAATGTCTTCCCCATTCAAAACAAGTAGATTTGGCAAAGTCTTGATTACAAAGTCAACCTGCTGTTCTTCATGAAGATTTAAGTGTAAATGGCTTAAGCTTGGCATTGTTGATAGTGCAACAACCGCACTTTCAAACGGACTTAGGTCATTGTCAATTAAGTTTACTTCATATACTTCTTTCAGCATTGACAGATCCTTCGGGAGCTGTGTGATGCAGTTGTCACTGAGATCGATTCTTTTCGTACCTGGATTGCTGAGTATCACATTGATAATAGGTTTTAAGTCAGAAATACTCCTTTTGCTCATATCAAGACTGCTATTTTCCGAATTCTGCTTGTCAAGTTTTCTTCTATCCATTATTTTCTTAAATTAAATAAATTAAAATTAATATCAACTATCTCATAGCCTTCACAGTCTTTTTTGCAGCACCAGTCGATTATAAAATATTGAAATATTAAATCTAATTTTATGTTTAGTTATATGCTAGTGCTTCTCACTCTTTATGTGAATCAAATCGTACTTTTGTCGAGATAATTCAGCCCCTGCATCCTGAGAGAGCTTAATCGGCACTATTGTCTCTTTCGATGTAGCTGGTTTGAACAGATTTGTGTGCTTTTTATTATTTTTACTTCCAAAAATGTTAAATCGTCTTGCTTGTCTTTCACTTGTCGTGCTTTTATTCGCTATAGTTAGATTATATTCACTACTATGATGACCAACGATGGTGATTTTATGCTTTATAAAATCGACTTACCTCCGAATCAGGGGGAAGAAGGCTCGTCTTTTACTTCAGGTCTATAAATTAACAATTTTTAATTACTGAATGCTCGACCCATACGGCGTATCTTGAGCGATATCCTTTTTGCTAAACTGCAGAATCCTTCGCTTTGTTTTATCTTGCACTAAGTTTTGATATGCTGATTCAGGCTTAATTGGCTCTTTCTTTGCGCTTGGATTCAACCGACTCCTCTTCGATTCGCTCCTTTCCTGGTTTAACTGGGCAAGAGTTTTAAACGAAGATTTATGAGGTCTTTGAGGGGTGTTCAAATCGATTTTTATGCTTTTTACAGGCTGGTTATTCGTTGCTTTCTTCAGCTTCTTTTTATTGATTCTTTCCTGAACGACCTATATATAAATAATAGTGATTTCGAACCATTGCTTTGACTGCTTCGTTAAATTCCTTTCCAAATTTATAAATATTATCAATAAATTCAACAATTTCCATATCATCGTCTTCACCATATTTCTTTCCTTCGGCTTTGAGGTTATTTTGGACTTCTGAGAAGTCATTATTAAGGTCTGTGAACATATCGTTTGACTCAATATAAATTTTATTGAACTTTTCGTAGAACTTAGCTCAGCTTTGGATAGTCTCCTCTTTCGTGCTGTTCGTTTGATCGTCTGCTTCATTCTCGCTTAAGTTCTGGATAAAGTCTCTAGCTGCATTCAGGTCATTTTCAAGTGTTTTTATAATCTTCTCAAGCTCTTTAAATTTCACCCCCAAAACGCTGATGTCTATTTTTACTGCATCGCCGAGAGGAATGAGCTGTTTAGCAAAGTCAAGCAGATCTGGAGAACTGTCCTTCAGCGTAATGATTATGAAGTCGAGAAGTGTGTATTTATTTTCCATCGATTTTCTTCGACTTCAGTCCCCCAATGTTTTTGAGAGTATTCAATTTGAATCCAAATGAGTTTCCTTTCGATGTCTTGTAGTTCAAAAAGTTTCCGACTTCAAGAATGATCCTCATGATCTGCTTAAACTTCTCATTTGTGCTAATTGCATCGTATGACTGTTTTAGTAGATTTACGTTGTCGGAGAGAAGCGTGTATTCAAAATCGAAGTTGTATCTGAAGTTCACCGCATCGATCCGCTTTTCAAATAGTGGAATCCGCGAGATGTTGATGATAAATCCTTCAATCTCGGTAAGATCGGTTCAGTCTCCGCTATATGCTTTGATTGACTCCATCGAGTCAACCATATTTGCTTTTATGTTTTTGAGCTTTTGTATCGCTTCGACATCGAGCTTGTCTTCGTCTCATTCCCGAATAGCTTGCAGAGTATCGTCGAGACTCAGCTGAAAAGTCGATAAAATAATCGAAATGTTTTGTGAGCCTTTTGCATCAAGCACACTTACGATTTTATTTAACCTCTGCTACCTTTTTCTTCTGGTTGAGATCAATCTTCGGTTTGATGTCTGATTCTTTCTCGCAAAAGTACGTATTTAGGATTTTGTAGTTGATTTTGACTTTATTTGGATTCTTAATCAGATCTTCCCAATGCGTATTTTTTATTTGGAATTTCTTCATTCCAGACCAGTGGAACCGCTTGGGCACAAGTCCTTCATCTGGCTTTACTGGAGTCAGGTCTATGTCCGAGGTTTGCTTCTTTACTCCGAAACCCATCGGAGGTATTGGAGCACCAATTCCTCCGATTCCAAGGGATGGAGGAGGAGCTAATAAACCAGGAGGAGGCGGAGGTCCGGCTCGTCCTGGAGGTGGTGGTGGCCCTCCTGCTCCTGGTGGAGGCGGTGGTCCAA
>JAGYYN010019686.1:0-14196 GCA_021441665.1 Euplotes cf. woodruffi 2 WChen-2021 | reverse complement strand
GAAAATGCCAATCTTGCCTTCGAGTTTATCTTTCCTTGTTTAGATTTTAAGATTTGCAAATGATTACTTTTGAATTAATCACTAATCAATTTTAAATACGTAAATATTTACATGAGATGTTTTAAGCTTTATTCAAAATATTTAGTATTTTTAGTCTTTAATGATTCATTTTAAGATTTTATTTGATCATATATTAACTTGCTATTGGAAATAAGTAAAGTTAAAATAGCCAAGATTAATACTATCGAACTTAGATTATGATATTTTTGAGTATACGATGAGGCACTTTTAAAAACGGACGCTCTATCTATCAGCTGTTTGATATTCTTGAACCAACCCTCCACATGCCTCATAAATTTGATGTATTTTTCTAATGGTCACTTGAACACTTAAAATTATTCGAAAAGTAAACTTTTAGCCTAATCTCTTGATTCAGAATATTATATTAATAAAATGCATCATCAAATATGTTTGATCATAAGAGCTTTCGTATAATCTTGTGTTGAAATTCGATTTTATTTTCTGATTGTGTTCTAAACATCAGTTGTACAGATCCGTCAACAAGTCTGAATTCCGATGCACACAAACAACTTGAGTTACAAGATTCTGAACCAGACCTCACTGAATCAGATTTGCAACAAGTCTCACTTGATGATCTAGTTCATAAAGTTCCTTTTATCAATTGAACTATTGCTGAGTTTCAAGGTAACAATCAAGAAAATATGCACGACGAAGTTGTGCTGGTTAAAACAAGACTTACTTTATGAAAGTTTAGAACTGAGCTTAACAGTTGCACCTCCAAAAAGATTTTATCTTTGTTACTTTTGATGATTTAAACTGCACCGGTCTCAATCTATATTAGATATTCAAATATTTATTATTTCAGCTCTACTCAACTTGAATTTTATGTGATAATTGATATCGATAATTATAAGCAATTATAGCAATCATATATGAGATTTTGATGTTAAAGCCACCAATTCTACATTTTAATTATTATTACTGTAATTTTGGAATAAATAATGTTCAAAAGATGGCATTTAATTTGAACGCTAATAAAATTCAAAACTTACTCTGCTTTAATTTTTCAAAGTAATTAAAACTAGCTTTGAAAAATAGGTAATATTTTATGCCAAATAAGTTTAAATTGATCCCCAACATTTGCCTTTCAAACATAATTGATGGACTCCAACTCTTTCTCCTTCTCTGTTTCATTAAATGTATATACTTTATATAACTTTGATAAAACTCAATGAATAACAGATGAACTTGAAATAACAAAATTTTGTTAAAATAATAACTTTTAATTAATGCAAAATTTGGAACCAATCTGTATGTATTTGGTGGTAGTGCCTATCGGTAGATATTTATTGATGTGAACAATATTGATGAACAAAGCAAGAGTTATATTGACAGTAATGGAATTGTTCAGAATCTGATATATATTCGAAGTGGATATGATATTGCTATCAGTTCTGAAATTACGAAGAAGCTTGAACTTGTTTCGTTTGCCATCTTTGGGCATGATTAAAAATTTATTGATACAACTTGCATCAGACTCCAAATCAGTTAAACTTTGACTAACGATACATTATTAAAAAAAACAACATTAAGGAGGCTTGCACTCTCTAATGCCATAACCTCGATAACAAGAAATCGAGTTGAAGATGTGCGGATGAATAAATAGTAAGAAGGGCAAAAACATGATCCTTCGAACAACTAATTTTATATTCTTTTATTTTAAATCTTATTAGTTATTTTGATTATATTTTAACTTGTTTTTAGTCTTAACTAATTAACTTAGTCTCAATATATGCGAATCATTAAATAATTAGATATTTATGATAGGTTGCTTAAATTATCAGTGAAATAAACTTAATTTTCTAATTTATACTTTAAACTCAGTAAAGTTAGGTTTTGCTTGCTAAATCTGATAACATATTAGACTCCCTAACACATCATTCAAAGCATATGATTTTAAAAATTTGTAGATATTATTTGTTAACAATTAAAAAAATACTTTATTTGGAAATTCATTATTATTTTTTGTTACTCAAATCTATAATTTTAGAGTTATTTAAACTATTGGTTTTTTGAAGTTTAAAACTCTAACTTTTATCATTTAAACTAAACTTTTTAGTTTATGTATTTTTTATATTAAAATTTTGATGAATTTCTTTTAAATTAAAGTCGATTTGTTGTTGAATTTTTTATATGATTGAGATCGGTATATATGATAAGCTCAAAGCGACACATTCGAATATATGAATAAGTAATCTTTGAATGTACTTTACTATTTAATAACTCCAAAGCTATTACTATTTCAAACAACTCTCATCTTATTCAAATTAGAATATCAACAACTCAAGGAGAACTATGAGCAAAATATGCCGAAAAATGATAATCTTGAACTAGAGATGATTAAAGGAGACCTCAAGCTACTTCAGGACAGCAACTTAAGTTTTTATGATCAGATCAGAATAAAATTAAAATGGAATGATTGAGTAAGTAGGAGACTTCATGTTTAACGGTCTAGACTAATGTTGTCATGCTGTTTGCCTTTGATCCATTTATATTTTATAACTACACAAGCACAAACTGCTTTTCCAATATGTCTATTGGATTTTAAATCACAAGTTGCAAATATTTTGGAGTTAAGAGACTTTCTAAAACTCACTAAACAACATTTTTTAATCAAAATCACGGTTTGATTTTTAAAAATATATCATTTTGAGTCAAATTAGTTATGCTATTTGTCAAACTCAATTAACATCTCGATTTATATTTTCAAAAAATTATCAGCTCAAGTGTATATTTTGAATAGTGAAGTTACAAAACTCGTATGCTATGAAAAATTATCAAGAAATTTCATTCGCTTAATATAAGCTTAAACAGGGCGTTAAAGTTTGCTATATCCTTTGGCTTAATTAAAAAAAATATCTAAAGGTCTGTATAAATTGTTATGAGCATTTTTATTTCTCACTTCTAATAATTAATACTGTATGTAAGAAACAACACCGACCCTAAACGTTGACTATTCATTTATTACTTTATTTAAGTATTCTAATATGTTCTAATTTCAGTAGCAATAATCTAGTAATAAAAATTACTTAACTTTTTATATCACCTTATTTCGTAAGTTCCAAATAATTGAGAGAGTAGTGCAATCAAAAATATGAGATTAGAGTAGTTTGATGAAATTAATAAATAACAATACTCGATCGAAATACCTGGGTATAATAACTACCTTAGTCAAAGAGATAGATTATCTACCTGTATTTATTAAGATCAAACAACTTTGAAATCTAACTTAAATTCTCTATCGATTATCCTCAATCATATCCCTTTCTATTTTTTGACAATTCGAGGATAATTTACAGATATTATCTCAAATCATAATGTTGAGACCAAACTTTTCAGCATATCTTGCAACCAAAAACCTCATCTCTTGTATCTACAGCTGAATGCCTTTTGAGAGATTGGATGCAGTCATGCAGAAAATCTGCATTCAACATTACTTGTGGTTCAGAAACTGTCGCTGAGAATAGCTATTTTTTAATTTTGATGTTTACCTAATCTTGACATATTTAAAAGATCGAACCGTGAACAGTTTTTATCGACCATAATTTTCAGAATATGTAAATATTTTATTTATTAATCAGCTTATGATGCAAGGGTTTTGAGTATATTGGAGTACCTCCTCAAGTTTTTTTATATCTATGTTCAGACTTCTGAATTTATTTGTTTTTACACATTTACCTTGAAAAGGAACCTCAAAGATTCAGACCAGCATGGACAATCGTCTACTGTGATTATTGATTTGATATTTTCTTTATTTTTGATTGAATGAAATATTAGTAATTGATGCTTACTAAATAAAAGCAGTCTTTCGTTATGAGGAATAGTGTGAAACTGCAATTCTTACTTAAAATACTTTATCAATAAACGTTCAATGATCTTACTCTATTGAATTTTATTAATAATCAAACTTTTAAATCAGAAGAGACACTATTTCTTTAAAAGGAATCTATCTGCCTTATTTTATAATCAAAACCAGTGTGGACTATTAATTGATGAATTTTATTCTTTAAGATCTATTTGTCTCCATAATCTGTTTGATTTTAGCCTTTTTTCTTAAATGGTAACTCAACTCTCAGTTAGATTCGAACCTTGCTTTAAAATGTTGACATCTAACAAATTATGGTCGATATGTTCAAGCCCAGAGAAGGAATTTTGAAAAAGTATAAACCCAGATCTATTAGAGAGGTCCTCTTACTTTGCATTTCTTTAATAAATCTCTATTTAAAGAGTATTTAAATCATATTAGATTCAGATTGAGAGACTTGATGTATTAAATCTAGGAAATAACCGATCTAATACTGAATAAACAAAAACAGTAATCTGTGTTAATCATCAATTATATTGGTTTAAATAAACTATTAAATTACTTAATTAAAGCTTATTTAATGTTTTCAAGTTGTTTCGTTTGATCTCAAATTTAATCTGGTTTTGGAATTTATTTTGAGACTTCACTTAAGTAAACAGATTCGAAGTATGTATATACCAAAGTTATTATGTTAAGTATATAATAAATTAGTAAAAGAACAAAATTGTACACGGATTTGTTTTTGCAAAAAGAACGAAATCAAGAAACTCAGTAAAAGTGAAAATTTTAGATTATTTTTCAGTAAATTATACTGAAAATAAAGTATTATTTAAGCTTATTTGCTATCAAAAGTTAATATATTTAATCAGAGTGAGCTTTGTAAATAAAGATATTGCATTGAAACTCGTATTGACCTGGAGACAAAGTAAGGACTTCGAGGAAGGGCACGAAGGCATACTTAAAAAAAATCTATAAAACTCAAGCTATCTGTATAAATTCAATCGAAGCTGAACTTTAAGGACGACTACTTGAATCAATGGGAAACGTTGACCACATGTTCTCAGATAAATAATTTTATTATTTTTCATCTAACTGAATTAGAGATTCGAATGAAGATTTTAAAAAGTTAGATGAAAAATTGAGAAAAAACTACTTGTCCGAAAACATGGGCTCAGCATTTATTGTTGTCGAGTAGTTGTCCCTACAGTTCAGCTTCAATTTTTTCATAGTTATAGCTTGAGATTCATATGGATTTTTCTTAGCAGATCTTCGTACCCTTCCTCGAAGTCCTTACTCTGGCCTAAAGTCTATACAAACTTCATTACCATATTCCAATTCAATAAAGTGAAAGCTGAATAATCCTTTATTTTTTTGAAATCATTTTAGTATTCAAGAGAACACATAACCAAATAAACCAATAATTGAATCCTTAATTTCCTCAATTTATTGGCATAACTTGATCTGGTTACTTAAACTGAGTATTTCCGCTCATTTTTATGAATAATAAATAAAGCATGAAAATTTTGGTTTCAGTTCTGATATCTATATAAGATGACTCAACTGTATTTCTTTTTAACTTTCGCTAACTTTCACAATCCTGAACTTCAAAGTCTAAGTGTGTTGAATTATTTTGTAAGTAGTTTTGACTATTTTTATTTATTTGCCTCGAGTTATCTGCTCAATATGTCAGAATAAACACGAATACAGATACACTTAAAAGTGTTGAGTAGCGTGAAAAGCAACTAAATCGATAATGATTTAAATCAGGACATAGTTAGGGAAATGCTAAAGATAATATCAAAAGTCGAATTTAAGATCTCTGTGAGACCCAAAATCATATCTATAAGGCTATTATATTGTCTTAATAAATATTTTATCATTTTTTGCTATAGACTTTCGAAAAAGACAGACAAAAAGATTACCTCTTAGCAACATCTCAGGGGTTTTGGGATAATTTCTTGTAAGTATTGATTTGAATGTGTTTATGTTAAGAGTACTTGCCTGTTTGCTCAGTAAAGTCTGAAAGTAAAACAGTTTAATTATGCTCAAGTTAGTATCGCCAACTTAAAAATAAAAAAAACTGATTGAGTGATGATTCGAAGGATTTGGATTTTATTAAAGTTTCATGGAGAATTATTTTGATCTCATTTGAAATAGTGCATAAAATATCTATAATTATCACCATAGTTTATTATTTTTACATTTAGATTTAGCAAACTAAATAAAAAATAAAATTCACTAAAATGATATTTATTAAATTAACTCATAAAAATACATTGATTCTCTATATTTTGATTAAAAAATTAATAACGATACTTGTATTAAATACAGCACAACTTTAGATAATGCTCAAATACTTAGTTAATATAATTTGATGAGTAAAATATAAATTAAACTCTCTATTCATTTTAAATTTTATCTCAAATTATTTCGATATAATTGATTGTTACTTTTGCCTTAAATAAATTGTCAAATTCAAATTTATGATAAACTTGTTGAACTTGCCAAAATAAAGCAAGATAAATCATTAAAATCTAAATATTTCAGATGTACATAGTATTTTATTAAAACAAATACTCAATATTAAAATACTAAACAAAAAGCTGTGCTTAATAAATTAATTGTGACGATTAACTTTCAAGTCTGCATTCAAACTCACTCTCTTCTATGGTTACTTCTTATAGATGGCATTATGCAGATGAAATTAATAATTATGATACGGTGACATTTGAAATAAGACCTCCAACTGGGAAAAGTAACAGCTTCGATATAAGATCGAACTACTTATTCTTCTCATCAAATCATAACTACTCTGAATTCAAAAAAGAAGAATACGAGAAGCTAATTTTAGAAACAGAAAACCACTATTGTATCTGCCAGCAGTCCCTCACCCAACTAATCAATCTTAACCAGCCTTTCCATTTGTCTGAATTATATAACAATTGATTAGTTACCATTAGCGATATTGCTAAAGTTGATTCAGATAAAATTGCTGATTTTGTTGATGAAGAAAATTTTTATGAGCCAGTTTTATTTCACATCGAGAGGAGAGAGTCAAGCGTGTCTGAGGGAAACCAACACATCACCCCCACACAACAATACGCACTCTTCACTTATATTCGTCACAAGAAGTACTATTTCGATGGTGGAGGAGATTTTTCCCCTTTGAACTTGAAATCTGAGAAGAGTATAAATACGATTAAATGTAAGAGCATATTTTTTGAATCAATATGGGTTTGCTTGATGTTATTAGATTAGCTTAAATTATCAAATTCATTATCTTATATTTTTAAGTTGAAATGGCAAGGAAGAGCCAGAGATTAAACCCACACAAAATCGATTCGAAAAAGTAAGTTAATAACATAATCATTATTTAATCTAATTTGTGTTTTTTGTGCTAAATTATAAAAACAATTTTATTTGGATATAAAAATAGTAAAATTGGTTAAAGAATGAAAAGCAAAATACTTTAAAATTTTGAAACAGTCATTAGTTTTAGTTATGATAAACTAAGCGAAGAGTATTTAGATCAACTTTTATATAATTAATTAAACAAATGTAGTTAAATTGTGCTGTCTAAATCGTCAAAGAAAGTAAAAGTTTCTTCTAATTTCTCTCTTTATAAATAAAAAGCAATGAGTGATGAACTTGATATATCTGCTTCTGTCCCCTTCCAATAAATCTAATATATGCAGTGAATAAATATAACGAAATCCATCACAAATTATGAATTTAATATACCAAGTGGAGTTTAGGCGATTGTACGAGTTTTTCTCAAAAATTAGCGAATCAATTAATAGAATATTGGTAAACTATAATCTCAAACGTCAACTAAATCTATGAAATCTGATTTGAAAAGGATAAATTTGGTGACTAGCTGATGATCAACATGATTTTCGAATAAATGCTAACTAACAGTTATTAATAGATCGTACATACTGCAAGCAAACACAGACTATTTGTTGACCAAAGAATACGCATTCTTTAGAGAAAGTGAATATGGAGAATATTTTTATCATATTGAAGCAATAACCACTAATTTAGATCTCGAAATAAATGATAAATCTGACTTAATACTTCTTAAAAACATGGTTCAAGTGACTTATTTCAAATACCACAAAAGACTTGCTTTAAAAATGTTTGATTTTACTGATTTCAAATATATCTATTTTTGAACAGATGATCAAAAAATTAAAATTTTTAATCAACACCAAAAGAAGTATTATTTTGATATTGAGTTTGAAGCTGCAGACGATGAGCTATTAGAAAGCACTCAGTTCAAAATCAAGATACCTGAGTAAGTACAAAACTGGAATTTTAAGTATTTAGTTCAATGAAAATAGAGTCAATACGATTGACAAGAATAAATATATTATTATGTAATCTTGATTGTATATTTTTCCAAAGTGTAAACTCAATAGTTGGAAGAGTCTTACTACATATACTATTAATTTTATTTACTTCTTTCTTCATTTACTTGTTCCTTCGAATACTCTCCATTCCTGTAACTTATAATTTGTGAGAGAATTATGTTAAACTTTCAAGTTGTTTTTTCGAAATGTTTAAGATGAACGAGCTCTTGGTAAGATAATTGGCAAGTTGCTTTGTGACTAAACAAATAATCATCGTTTTTACTGACATTCGCTTACTTTTGATTTTCAGTAGACCTCTGTAATCAACTCATTGAATTCATATATTAAAAATTTATCATTGAGCTCAACTCAAATTCGCATGTTTTAATAGATCGTTGAAAGAGTGTTTAGAAACACCGAAATTTTTCGTAAACAAATAGGTGTTAAGCTAAACAAACCAGAGTTTTAGGTAAACACGCGTATATTTTTACTTTAAAAATTTGATGCTTTGGGTAAAAAAAAGTCTGCATATCGAGTCAATATTTTAAACAATACTACATCAATCATCAAATTTGAAATTAAACACACTTTTGTGACTCGCTATGAAGAGAATCTTAAAGTAAGTTAACCACTCCTTCGACTCAATTTTGCTTCTGGTAAAGTCTCAACCTCAGAATTTTATCACTATAATATTCAAGTTGTGAGACGAATTTAAAATAGCTGAAGCAATTTTTCTAGATGTGAATCTGAGTTTTTTAAGAATAAATCAACTTGTAAAAAGCGATGAATGCTACTGGTATTAACTCAATAGTCTTCTAGTTGTGTAATAGAATTGATAAAACACTTTTGACATTTCACTCTTTAATTTATGTTAAAATTAAGCTGTATCAAGGAAAATACATCAAAAATGAATAGATATTCGAACTTAACTCTAGTAAACAACGATTTAAAAGCAATCCATTTATAAAGTAACTAACGAATCATCTATCAAGCATAGATTTTAAGCTGAGACTTCTTATTTTATAAAATTATCCTTTTTGTCCCTTTTCTAATAAATTTATCTAGTTTACAACATTCTCATTTAAAATTCAACCGAATCATTACTCAAGATTATGAATCTGATCTCAACTGAAATTTCAGAATAGCAATTTTTTAACGTTAATATGTCATAAAATGATTAGCTTGCAAGCTCTAGCTATTAATTTGGTTTCTTAAATTTGTATTTATTTCAACTTATCTTGCATTCTGCTCCAATAACAAATATTTAATTTTGTGGTAAGTCCTTACCGATATTTTAAATTAAGGTCATCATTCTCGGTCAACAGATAACATCGGAGTAAATATCTAACTAAGACTGAACGTAATATTATAATAAACTTTAAAAATACAGAAAGTTTTAAACGAATTTATTTGCCTTTTATTAACAGCCAACTGTCCACAGACTACCATATACTTTTCTTCTCTTGTCGATTTGACTTTAAATTTATTGATACCAAAGTCAATTTAACCATGCAGTGTGTTTATCGCTAATCTGTGTTGATATGGCAATTGACAGTGCATTTAGGTCTGATAACTACCTGAGAGCGAGCAAAGTCAACGGAAAAGTACAGCTACAAGTAACGTTGGGTGGTAATTAGCTTTAGATTGCCCCTTTCGACCCGCTTTACACCCAACAGTATATGTTCTCTTTACGCAGCATCGATACACTTTACACACGAGACGAGATTGATAGGTTTTATCAGATTGAGAAAGCTATTTATTCAGGTTGTGTAAATTATTATCATTTCATTTATTTTAATACGATATGCAATGATGCAAATATCCAAAAAATACAAAACATGTTTGAATGGAAGGTAAATTTCACCTTTGATGAAGTATTTAAAATGCAAATTAGGATTTACTTTTAATATACAACTTTTTTCTTAAATTCTATTAAGTTTCATTTTTCTATCTCAATATTCTGCTAACTGTGAATTACTTTTATCCATTTATTTTATTAATTATATGATTAATATTTTAGTTTGGTTTTATTGCTAAACTTACCCAAGGTTATTCGCTTGTAGTTTTCACTAATGATTGAGTTGTAAAGAAATTCTCATATAAAAGAAATTCGAGCTTAAGTTATAATATATGATTGCTTGTTTTAGATATTCAGTATTATTTGAATGTCAAACGATTTTCTGTAGAATTCAAAATATACAATCTTTCCTGTCAATAATTCTTTAGTTAGTAACTATAAAATCATTCGAATGATTAACTATTAAAAATTGAATAAATGAACTTTTAAGTTTTAGCATTATTCGCTTGATTCTCTTGTCAGCGAAGTGATAAAAAGAATTTGAATCAAAAGTTGACTAATAATAAAGTACATGTATTTTGTCCTTTAGCTTGAAGGACAAAAGGATAAAAGACATGGTTTCAATAAATAAATATCCATAGTTGAATTAAAGTGTTAATCAATACTGAGTTTATAATTGATTTTAGTCAAGTTTTAATTTAATATACTTATATCAATGATGCTCATTAAATATTGGTCGTATTTAACTTAAGTAAGGTTTTATTTTAATTTTGGCAAATTTCATCAAATGCTATCTATGCACCTATTTTACCAATCAATAAAGAAGAAACTATGTTTGAATATAATATATGGCAAGTTAGTAATATTATGAGTCTGAGTTTTCTGAGTATGAAGAATGCAGATTAAAATAACAATACTTTATTTAAAATAAACATAAATTATAATAGTCAAACAATATCTATTCTCAATTTAAATGACAACGACAACATAGTTTTATTCAATAAACTTGAATCAAAATTACTCCAGCTTTTGATATCAGAGTAGTTATTTTGCTAACTATTGAGTTAAAATTAAACGAGAAAAACAAATCAAGCATTTGAATACTTGAAGTATTTGGTGGTGATGATATATAAATATAAGATCATAAGGATTACTTAAATCATTACATATATGAAACCATCTCGGTAAAAAAACTGAAGCATATATCTCACTTTCCTTTTATTAGCTCTGTTACAGCTAAAATATAATTAAATAGTAATTTCAAATAAGTAATCTCTTGAATTTCCTTTTGAGATTTTAGTCAATTAATGACAAGAGGAAATGATGATTATTCTGCATTTCTCACAGATATTTAGTTAAACCTTTAAGTGGGATAGACACTTTACCTTTGTTATCAATGTTGGTCGTTCTATTCACCCTTGGAATGGAGTCTGACAAGTTGAATTGAAATTGACTCCAAATCTATTGAATACCCAATTCATTTGATATTAATTTAAGCTTCCCCTTTGTAACATGAAGTATTTTAGTATTGCAATACATAAAGTGTAATCGCTATCTGCATTTTTACTATGATTGTTTTAGTTTCAAGCTAGACTTTGTCCCAAAGCCAGCAATTCGATGCAAATAATCAATCAACAGATTGAAGAATATGTCAGAGTTGATTCTATAGAGGATCTTGTTATAAAAGTTCAGAGAAGAGAATAACATTGCTTATTTTTGATATTATAACTCGAGTTCAGAGGAAAACATTAAAAATGATGTTTATTGGAAACTATGAATGTACTGTAAGTAATCTTTTATTTTGTGCTCTAAGCATTTAATCGGTTTTGTGTTTGATTTTGATGATCATCTTCAATTTTAACCCAGTTTTATTTTATCACAGATTTATCAAAAGGCGACAAGAATTTAGATAATTGAACTTGGAGTTTAGTTTTACTGATTCATTCATTATGCCTTAATGGCTCTAAGATCCTAAAAGTGCTAAGTACTTTGATTATTAAATAATAATTAAGTACCTATTTTACTTGACCAAAGTTGAGATTTGTTCCAACTTTTATTTGATACTTTTATTTGATACTTATATTTTGTTAAACATAACTCTTAATTTATTTTAACTAAATATTGCTTCTAATGTGTTTTTACTGAAACTGAATTTTTTTAAATTAAGACTTTTAAATAACTAATTTTTTTAACGATCTTATATTTAAGTTGATAACCAGTTCATAATTAGCACTATTTCGAAATCCAAATCATAACATTCAAATTTACTAAATGAAAATCTAAAGTCTTTGACACAAAGATACCACTATGATTGGGTTTTTTATATTTGAAATCAGGACTCTGCAAGGCAATATTTTGAGTTTATCGAGTCTTTTATCACGTATCTATCCTACAAAAACCTACTCTGAGTCTTTACTCCATATTGGTTTGAATTTCATATTTTTATTTAGTTGCTTAACATTATATTCTCTATATGAAGTACTTATTCTTTATTATAAATATTTTAATGTCAGTATCAGAATTTAAGTTTATTATTGGTATTTCAGAGAAGATAGTTTAATCATTAGTCTTTTAAATTATTTTGTAATTGTCAACTGATGTATAATTCATTTTAGTCTTAGTCCTCAAGTCATGTTGATACAATACCTAACAATCTCCTTTTAATCGTACTTGTCTATTAAAGAATGAAGATCAAAAGTTAAAATTATCAGGTAGCAATGCGAATCTGAGTGAATCAGACAATATTTTGATATACAATCTAACTTTTTAACTTTTAATAATCATACTTTAAGGTCTTGAGATGCCATCAGTACTATTAAATATGGAATACAAAAACTTCGTATTATTTTAATATAAATACTAAGATCAATATTAGTTATATATTTTATGATGTTTAATTTACCTGTTGAAATCAAATACAAAGCCTTTATTTTTTAGTAATTTTAAGCCTAAATAAAAATATGATGTACGTCTTTTATCGATTTATATAAATTCATAAATCTAAATTCTGTATTTTATCTATTAACTGTAAAAATCTGACCTAATATTTATTTACAATTGCAGTTGACTTCTTAAGTAAAGTATTTTGCAATCAACTGAATCCAAAATAATATTTTAGCAATCAGTCGATTTTTTGAATTTCTAAAAAAAATTGATGAATTAATTGACATTAAGCAAGATATTTTTGATTTGTTAAAATAGAAAATTTGAATTCAATTGATTTTTTTTTCTTTTATTCAAAATTTAAATTTGTGTCCATTTGAATCTGCAAATAAAATCTAAATAATGGATTACTCGAACTTGGTTCTCAAGTACTTAATCGAGGAATAAGTTTAGTATCTTTACTTTATAATTAAGGTTTTAATTGCTATTATTTTAAAACAAACAAAAATTAACATCTCGAGTCAATCTATATTATAAATTTAAGAGCGAAATTTAGTAAAGACAATACACTGTTTTAGACGGAAAAATTGCTTTGATTGGATTAGATTCTTAAACTTCTAAACTAAATTGAAATCTTGATTAAACAAACTATAGTTTTTATTGATCGAACTCAAAACTCTATCTATTAATTGTGTTTCGCAAATCCAAATTTATTTCTACAAGATTGGATTCAATAACTTTAAGTTTAAATTTCATTTCCAAAATAAGTGTGCAAAGTTTAGTTAGATCCTTGTCGGCTTAAGAATCTATTTCCATTTTTTTAACTTCGAATATATTGACAATTATTTGATAGTAATTTCTGCTTTCAAACAAAAATAAAAAACTATATATTTTTATTCATATTTCTTTATTTCATTAGATTAAAGTTCTTTCATCTTATAAGATTTCATATCTGATTTGAACTAATAATAATTTTTAGCTATCAACTTTTATTCAGAAGAATCACTGAGCAGACTGATCCATATCTTTTCACAGCATGGTTCTAAATACTGGAAATCAAACAAAAATCTGATGCTTCTTTACCAATCTCTAATCGAGAAACACCTGAAAATCAAAGTAACGTCCGCATCTGAGCGTTGACTGGATATCAGCACCTGCATGCAAAACTTCATAAGCGAAACGGAGTGGAGTAGAGCAGACTACGATAGACAGGAAGTTGAAGGACTACTGCTGCACACTTTCAGATACTCCAAACACATAATCTCAGACCATATTCC
>JAGYYN010019682.1:0-20968 GCA_021441665.1 Euplotes cf. woodruffi 2 WChen-2021 | reverse complement strand
CTTCATTACTTTTTGTCAAAGTTCTTGGTCTCCCTAAAACATCAAATCGGATGCTTACGTTGTAAACTAATCCTTCAGGTTTAATTTAATATAATTTTAGCATTAAAAATATTGATTATTAGAGATTAAATATCAACGCTGGTGCTTGAGACAGGTTGCCGCATGCGCAGATTAAAGATATTTGTTTCTGTACTGTCTGTTTAAATTCTCGAGAACTCTCTTTTTGTCTGTGTAACTGATCCTGTTGTCAATTGACATGTTTTGCTTTTTATTCAACAACGTCAACGCAGCCATTGCTCTGCCATGCTCATCATTTGCATTGTAGTTCCTTAGGTTGTTTCTCTGGTTTCGAGCGTGAGGAGTTCTTTCTGCTCTAATTCCTGCCTTCCTTAAAGTCATTGGCTGTCCAGCAATCTGCAGGCTGTTTGGCCCGAGCTTGGACTTCTTGCCATCTGGGCTGTTTGAAGATGCAGTTGAAATAATCGAGCCATTTGAGGCAATCGACCCACTCCTTTTTCTTTCCTCTGGACTGTACATTCTTTGGTTGTTCCTGTTGTAGTCCTTTCTCTGCCCAGTATGCGGGAGGCCGATTGGATTTGAGTTCACAGATGGATTCATCTGCGAATCAGAGGAATCCCTCACCATTGCTGTTTTCACTTTATATCCATATCGCTTGCTTTTCGATCTCATCGCTGGAGATGAAAACGTATGTTTGTTCTTTCTCATTTGTGAGTGAAATGAGTTTTGATTTCCAGAATTCCTATAAAAATGATCAGACATTCAGTAAAGATATAATGATATAGTCAATTACAAACTTACTTTGAGTTTCCCCAAGATATAATGTTCTTGTTCACAACTTTGCCTTTGCTTACGACTGCTCCATATGGATTTACATTGTTATTATAGCCTCTTTTAAATCCAAGAATCTTTTTGTTTTGATTCGAACTATCGCTTTCATCATAATCTCGATTTGAAGGAACTGGCGGAAGAGACGCGTTTCCAGTGAGCCTCGACTTATACTTCGGCTTTAACGCTGCACTATTCATCTTTTTACTGCTAAAGTTATAAGGATTGCTTGGCGCAGCAATCGGTGGTAAGCTTGAATTTATTTTTACGATTTCTTCGATATTTACTAGTTTTGGATCATCAAGTGTAACTTCAACATGATTATCGACAAAGTGCTTCTCAGCGAGCTTGATAAGATTATCTCTGATTTGAATTTGTTCTTGCATCTTCTGTAGTACTTGCTCTCTTGCCTTGAGCTGTAATGAAGTCTTGCTTGTTTGACTTTCCCTGTCGATATTATCAATAATCATGATATGTTGTTTCATCTGCAGATCCAGCATTTTAATTCCAACTGACGAGAGGCCTGCGTCCTCCCACTGTCTTGGGAAGTTGTCTCTTTTCATTTTTAGGTTGCTCATCAGCTGTTTCTTTGTTTCACATTGGGCTTTGAATTGCTTTTCGTTATTTGTACAAGTTATCGAGCTCTTTTGAAAGATCTAAAGTCACGGGGTGCTCTCTTCCGTTTTCCTTTACAGATTGCGTGATTGAACTTCTGAGGTTTGCAATTGAAAGTTTGCACAGCTCGACTTTTTGTTCCAGCTCTTCGATCCTTTTCTTAGTCGTGGTTTCTTCTGAAAAATGCGTCGCGAGCTCTTGCTGGTAAAGCTCGATATTCTCAACGAGGTTCGAGCCCATTTCAATAGTTGAAGTCAATATTTTCTTTGGATTTGATGATTTAACCTCAAGCTGATGCTTTAAACTCGATACTTCGCTTTTTAGTTGATTTATAATCTGAGTATACTGCGATATGTGATACTCAACATTATGGGTGTTTTTCTTTAGCGATGTCTTTATGTTTTTAGCTCTATTTGCATATTTTAATGTATTGTGAGTATCCTCATAACTTCCATTTCCAGGTGAAATATTTGCAATCATGACTGTTCGTGAAGTCCCACCGAGAGAATCTTTTAGTAGTCTTGTGAGTTTTGAATCACGATAGGGAATGTGGTTTTTAGACCCCTTTTTCATATTATCAACAAGTGCATTTATTCAATTACCAAGTGATAATAAGGAACGGTTTATATTCGCGCCTTCGATCATACGAATGCCACGATTATTAGTCTTTGCTGCTCTTTCTGAGCCTGCTAAGTCGATTAGAGAAAGCTTTCCGACTGACACTTCAGCAATAGTTCCTGATGCCTTATCTTTTGCCTCAACTATAATTTGAAGAATAGCATGAGATCTTGAGCTCGTTTCGTTAGCACCAGTAGCTTCTTGAGTACGATTTTGATTGCCAAAGAACAAAAGTTCCATAACATCCTCTGGAGATTCAACTTCGACTTCAGATAATCCAGCAATTGTAATTCCTTTGTCTTTGTCTTCGCGAAGGTCGAGTACATCTTCAGAGACAACGATGAGATCTCGGATCATTTCGTTGTAAATCTCAAGGAAAGACACTCTTATGTCGTAGTTGAAGTTGTTCTTTTGGCCTTTGATTTTGATAAACAATTCCTTTAGCGTCAAGTACATGTTTCCTGGGTTGGTTTCAGTTCCGACCATCGTATAGGTCTTTCCTGCACCAGTTGCTCCATAAGCAAATACAGTTGCATTGTAGCCTTCAAGAATACCCTCGACTAAGTACTTAGAAGTATTTTCGAATATTTCTTTCTGCCCCGTTTCAGCATCGAATGCATAATCGAACGCGTATTGTTTTTCTTTAGATCGGTTCTTTCCAAGCGCGCCTTTGGCATTGAGGAGTTCGAGAGGGTCCATGAGGATTACCAATTTGCGATCCATAATCCGGACAATTTCGAACTCTTCCTTTTCGATTTCCTTTTTGCTGAGAGGCCTGACTCTGACTGCCACAATCATATTATTGGTAGTGTCAAGAGTCGCGACTTCTCTTTCCTCAATTGTATTCACTTTGCTTCTTTTGTCGAGGTCGGTGGAGTAGTCGTGGAGAATCGATGACGGCGGCACTAAGTCGTTATCTAGATCGTTGACGAGGTCATTGCTATCTGAGTTCTGCATATTGAATTATGTTTGTATTATATTTTAACTCATTTCGATAATCAATATTACCTTACTGCAAATCCTCGATAATTGAAACTGACTTGAGTCACAGTTTGAGCAAAGTAAAAGCAATTATCAAATGTAATTGACCAATTTAGGACTTGTTTTTTGTATTGCTTTTAAGCTCGATCAGCTGTTGCACTTGCTTTTCAAGTTCCTCCCTTTTCTCTCTTTCTCTTCTGAGCTCGTTTCTTAAAGACTCGACATAGCTTGTTCGAGAGGCTTTAGATAGAGATTTAATCTCATCTCTCGAAAGGATACTAACAGCACCGTCTTTTTCATGGTCATTATTGGCATTTAAGCCTTGGTTTTCAGGGTTATTTAGGTCTTGGTTGTTTTCGGCTTCGTTTGGGTTTTCAATATCGTCTCCCTCCCCCTCAACTACTTCTGCCTTGCCTTCTTCTGCATTATTTAAAGCTGCGTCTTGCTTCAGAGGTTCTCCTTTGCTTGAGAAGACTATTTTGTCTCTTCTGCGAGAAGCTGGAGCTTTTGAACTTAGTTTTTCTTCAAAATCACGCAGATTTTGTTTTGTGAGTTCAGATCTCATTAGCGCTGCTCCTTCAAGATTTCTATAAGTTTTATAAATTAAAAATATTAGTATTTTGAAGTCAAACACAAATTAGTTTCTAGAAAAATTCATACGTTTTGTCTTTAGCATTATGAGGGTTCTGATTGAACTGAATTTTGGCTGCTGAATTAACGCGATGAGCAATTTTGTTATGCTGCGAGTGGCTAGACCTTCTCGAATACCCGGATTTATAACTAAGTTCTTCATTAAATCTTTCCCAGTCTTCCTCTTCTTCATACATTTTCTTTGCCTTTTTGCTGCGAGAGTAAAGCTTGGGGTCAATGGTCTGCTTTTGCTTATCCATCTGCTGCTTGAGCCTGTGGTGACTCATGTACCCTTGTTTATCATCAGCTCTATATGCACTGTAGGGTCTATTAGGAGCTGGCTGGGTCTGTTCGAAGAATTTATTCTTCCTAAATAAAAATTAGATGAAGGTTTAAACGTGAATAAATCACCTCCGTGGATCTTCTTTGCCAAGGTAAGCCTGATCAAAGAACGGTGGCGCCTTCGGCTGCACAGGAGTCTGTAATAGAATATAGTCCTTTTTGCTTTCATTAAGAGGACTCTTCGACGCCATTCCGTAGGTTACAGAGTACTTTCCAGTCATATTTGGATGAAACTTTTGATTAAGATGGATCGTTCCTGCAAACTTCTGGAAGAGCTGAGGATGCATTTTATTTCAGCATATTCAAATGGTTAATCTGGTTTGTGGTTATGAAGTTCTTCTTGGCCCAGTCGCTATTGTAATAACAGCTAAGCTTTACCTGAAGAATCCGTCGGTCTCACTTCCAAATCCTGTCTCTGTTTTCCAAAAGTTGAATCTAAATAAATTTAATGACAAATGGCCAAGCAGGGGCTGATTGATTATTTCGCATGATGAGTTTATGAAGATTTAATTAGCAGCAGAATCAAGCTGAGTGCAGACTGGCCTCAAATGCAACAAATGTAGTTAAAAATCACTTGCAGCCGATAGATTGCAATTAAAGGTTTATTTTGTCGTTACTCGCAACCATGAGAAAATGTATTAAAAAATGCAACTGACGATTGAGTTGTAATAAGAGATATGAGGGCTGCTAGGTAGAATTAAATATACCTTTTGGTCGCACTTTCCTCTTGTGCGACTCTTTGCTGCCAAGCGAGGTGGTCTGCGGCGTAGCTCATTTTGATTTTATGCTTTATTTTATAAATTTATTTCTTATCTATTCATGAAGCTGTTGGTAGAAAGTACTGAGTGGGTGGAATAAATATGAGAGTCAATATATGAAGAGATTAAAGAGGTTTTTAATATGTTGTATTTGTTAATGTGTTATACTGATGCTTATCTATTAAGAGTGATAAGATAGTTTATGAATATATATGTTGTAAATATTTATTTATAATATTAATGATCAACTTTTCACAAAAGAAAATGGATTATCAGGAAGAGAAATTGATTAAAGCGATACATAAGTTGAAGTCGAATAAAGAAGATAAGATTTTATTAGACCAAAATAAAGACTTAATTGAAACTATTGGTACTTGCTTGAGAAATAATCACTAAATAATAATAGCATAAAATTTTAAAGTTTGAATAATTATTAAAGAATAATTATAACAAAGTCACATATTTAATCGTTTCAACACCTAAAACACAACCACATAAACCTCAATTTTTTTCTAGATCCATTTGATTAGTTTTTAATTCGATAAGCCATCTAGTCTAACTTTGAAATAGAATCATTAAGCAATCAAATTCTTAAACCAAATTTCAACAGTCTCTACAGTCAACCAAAATCCATCAATAATATCAAGGTACCGTCCACCTCTGTTCAACAAATTAAAAATACATTCAAAAAGTGAATTTATTCTTCCTTATCAACTAAATTTAGGACTCATTTTGATTCTGACTTTTGCTTGCTGCGATTGAGAAATCAGAGGAACTTTTCGCAGTTTTAGGAGGTAAGCAGCTGCATTTATCTATAGACAACATCAGCAAACATTTATTTACCGATGAACAAGAGACGAGCTTCAGTCAGGATATACAAAGCTACTTTAGCAGTCTCGACGGTAACTATTTAAATAATCATATTCAGATGGCACGTGTTGAGAACGAGAAAATCTAAAAATCATCAATAATGATAAAGTAGTCAAGTCTGCGATGACTTACGTCGCGACTCTTCGATATAATAACTACGCATTTTTATATCTGCTCGAGGCTTCAAAACAACGGTCGTTTGCGATTGTCATTAACATATCAACGATCCTCTGCATCTTAGCAGCGTACGGCACAGTTTGAGTAAGTGCAGTTGTTTTATAAACAGAGTGAACACGTGCTTCAAAACTGAGGGCCACTTGCAGAGCAAAAGCTGCGAGAACTTATTCAAAATGAAGTCACAATCCACTTCGAGAAGAATGAAGAAAAGATGATGGAGAACTTCAAAATGCATTACTTTATATCGTATCTATTCTCGGCAAAGTAAGCCTTAACTTTTAACTATTGTAGGAAAGATAGTCAAAATGACAATACTTTGGAGATAAAAGAGAGTATTGATCCGATGATGGTGAATAAACACAATCTCTCACTGGTGTTTGACGACAATCCTGAAGGTATTTTTAAAATTACTATCAATGCAATAATTAGTCATCAGATTATTTAGCATATCTATGTGTTAAAAGCAGAGGCTTTGATTGATAAAACAACAAATAAATGCTAAATTTTACTTCATCATCAGCAATTATCATAATTAAAATTCGTATTATTAATATATGAATACAAATAAAATTGACGAAGATATTTTTTAATAACTGCTTTTTACTTAGTTAAATTTATGCGAAGATGTTAGAGAAATAAATCTAAAAATACAAAATTTTATTTCTTCAATAGAAGAATCAGAATCAAGCATTGATAAGTTTAAAAATACTGCAAGTATAATAAGACTCAAATCCGCACCAATTGTCAAAAATAGATTTCGTTGTAATTTTTATACCAAAATAAATATTTAGTTAGTCTTAGTCGATTCGAGTGGACTCCAAAGACACTTTTGGCGAAGTATGTTGGCAAAGTTTAACAGTTTAGATTCAAAAAATTCTGATCGGTATTCAAATCGAATTCAAAATACCTCGAGCCAATCGATATTGTTGATATTGCTATTGTATACCACGCACTGAGTAAAGCGAGGCTGAGGGATCTGATTTTGTTTGTCAACTCAAGAAAAGAAAACAATAGTGATAAAGACTACATGTTGATTTACAAAACTTTAGTGCTCCATGAAGACTTCGAGACATTCAGTCTTGTCAACGCAATTGAAAAGAATTTATCTAAAGAGTTAATTATCGAGCTGTGAAAGTACTCGATCACATGCTCGAGTCCTATGTTCACACTATACTTTTCAAAGGACATCAAAATCGAGAATTCAAAGCTCGTAAATGAAATTATTGACGAGCTTATAGTCAGCTTAGATTCTTCGAAAAGATTATATCTGTACTACGAAGAAAAACTGTTCTTCATTGAATATCTCTTAAGCTACTTTACGATTCAGGAGGGGAAAGCATTTAAAGAAATAGTAAACAAAATACTCGCTGAGTTTTCTGTCAAAAGACTTAGAATGGACGGGTTTAGAAAACTAGGGGTTTACAAAACTCATAGTTCGTGTTTATTGCTTCAGCCGAACCCGGTTAAATTCCTTGCCCTTATTGCAAGTATTTTAATCCAGTTAGACAAAGTATATCCAAACCTGATGTTAAGCGAGACTTATTCAAAAGTGTGCAAGTTGTGAAATATCATTATATTTGACACTAAATAATTTAGAAGAAATTGATATTATGATGAACGACTATTGATACTCAGGCATGCAGGTTATTGATATGATCGGATACTATAAGCTCGACGACTTGCTCGAAAATAAATAAAATCTGCAACTTCATTGAAAATATTTGGTACGGACCATACGAAAGAGAGTCTGTGACTTCACTATCAACGACTCACCAGATTTTATTTTCAGTTAAAAATCACGATCATTTAGATATCTTTGTAAAAGCAGACAAAAGAAATTTAATTTTAAAGTGACTCAAGTAACCCAAAGAAAAGGTGCTGAAGGATATTTATAGAAAAAGAAAGCAATTCAAAAGCAAATATATTTCAGTTTACCAATTGGAGAGACTCAATTGATTGAATGTTTCTTGTTGATGGAATATTTATTGTTTTTATGGCAATTCTCTTTCAATACCTAATCTCCGCAGCACTATCGAATTCTAATTCAATTTCGTCAATAGCAAGCACACTTTCTAGTCTCCAATCTCAGTACTCAACAGCAACAGGTTCAACAAAAGACCAGTTGGCAAGTCAAATAAGCGTGCTGACATCTGAAATGAATGAAAAGATGATCGACGCGTATAATTCTTTCGATTTATTCGTTAATTTGTCCATTCTCCTGATTTCATACAACATTAGCAATATTTTTCAGAAGATATTTGCAAAGCTGAAACGCAAAGTTGACAAGACATTTACTTATGAGCAGATTTCCAATATTATACTATTCTTTGTAGTGCTCAATCAGTATTTTTAGGTATGGTTAGTTGTGGTTGTTTTTATTATAAATAAATTCAGCTATTACATTAGCAATCACTCTTCACCGAGATTTTAGATGGAAACTTGACTACACCAAAAGAACGTACTCAGGCTCAGATAGCGTAAAAATGTATCGGCTTAAAGATGCTTTTCAAGAAGGGTACTTAAACTCTTGCACCTCATCTGCTATCATTATTCTGCTCCTATGGCTGAGAGTCATCATGATACTGAGACTCAGCAAGGTTTTCGGACCGATGGTCGAAATCATTGCAGCAATGATCAAATTACTCATGGTCTTTACTGTTTTATTCGGACTTATCTTTTCAATGTTTCTGTTTACAGGAAAAATACTATTTTTCGAACTTGCTGAATTTAACACTTTTGAACTCACTGCTCAGTACTTGTTTTATGCATGACTTGGATCCTTTAGCTTTCAGACTTTTGAAGCACCAATGATAGTCAACAAGTATGTTGGATATGGATTCATTATACTCTTTGTTGTATTAATGAACATCATGTTGCTCAACTTCCTGATCGCAATTCTTTCTGATATTTATGGTTTATTGAAACAAAAATAGCAACGTAATGTACTACCAACAAATAATCAAGCTGAGAAGGTACCACGACGATGACAGATACTACTCTTGTCTGATATCAGCATCACCTCCTTTTAACTTAATGATTATTCCTTTTTTACCATTTCTGCTGTGATTCAAAAGTGAGCGGCTGAACACGATATTACTCTACTTATGCTACACGCCAGTGATGTTAATTGGAATTTCTATACTAATTATGGTATCTTTTTTGCATTTTCCAATCGCATTCATACTTTTGCTTGTTCACCAATTCAAGATTTTTATCAACCGATGGTCCGAAAGTGTCAAGTCATTTTTAATTGAGCTATCTGTCCTCTTATTTATTTTATTCTTCGGAGCTGCGTTAATATTTGCCCTTCAGTCGGTTGACATAGCATTCTTTTGTATTTCTCTGTTTTCACAGAATTTGCAGAAGAAATCTCAATCTTCAAAAATCAACAACGGGTACTCAGAGATCCACCCAGAGTTATTCAAGTTGCTGCTGGAGAAGATCAACAGCAGCACTGAGGAGTACATCGATACAAAGGAGCTTATTTATAGCTTCAGAGAGCAGATGCAGGTGCCCAGTCAAATTTGCAAGCTCATCTTTGATCTTCCTGTGGAGCGTAGCAGTAAAAATACTCTTTTTGGGGAGGAAACTAAGTACAAAACAGTAAATTATAGCAACGATAATCAGAGGTAATATTTATGTTTATATTAAAGCTTTTACTTTCTAGTAAACGTATTTAAACGACATAAATCAGTGAATAAAGATAATAACTTGTAATAGGCTTGAGTCGTTCAATAAAGTATTTGCCAGTCAAGCAGTAAATAAGAAATTAAATGCAGATCCGATTAACAAAAACTTTGAAACATTTATTAGCACCAAAGATCCAAAAACAATCCTCAAGCAATTTAATGCTTTGAAGCGATTTTTAGTTGACAACTCAATAAGTAAAAATATTATTAAATTAGACTAACTGATATTTTGTT
Organism: Euplotes cf. woodruffi 2 WChen-2021; assembly: GCA_021441665.1. Taxonomy (NCBI): domain Eukaryota; phylum Ciliophora; class Spirotrichea; order Euplotida; family Euplotidae; genus Euplotes; species Euplotes cf. woodruffi 2 WChen-2021. Next base: position 11,208 of record JAGYYN010019682.1, on the reverse strand, counting down.
AATTGTTTATTTTATTTTATAATTTGTAATTCTATGTTCATAAATATATTCTTAGCACATGAATAAAAATACTTTATGTCTTCACTTCCTATTCTTTCTTGTAAATCATTTAAAATCAAATAAAATATGAATTTAGGCATATTATCAATAAAATCCATACATAATTGTCAATAACAAACTCAGAATATTATCAATTCAGTCCCATATATGATTTTGATTTAGACCAGTATTTTTGAGAACCAATGGCTCAGACAAACTACAACCCAAAAGCATCTCCTGGTATGTTATATCCCGGTGCTCTTAATCCTTGGCTTTTAGAAGACAGCAAGTACTGGAACATCCAAGAGGAAGACTCGTTCATCAACAGCTCCAAGCTCGATTTAAACGCATCTAAACTATAGTACGGCACTAACCACAGCTGTTTAGTTCAAATGGCAAGGGCGATAGCTCTGCCGCAGAAACAACCAAGTGCATTTGCAAGTCGATGCTCATTCAGATCGTGCACGAAGCATATACAAAACTGGACTTCTCCCAGCTCATCGTCACAAAGGTTAGTTTAGCTCTTCGCTTGGTATTCAGTAAACAGGGATTTTAATTATAACGCTGTTTTTTAGAAGGAATTGAAAATCGCGAAGGCAAAGCGCAGAGGACTGTCGAAAACACACGCGAGACCTGGACTCCCGCTAGCAGTAATTTCAAGTGTGATGAGTCTATAGATTTTGAATGTATCAAGGACACTAGCGAGCTTGCAACAGTTCTGGACTCAAAAAGAATAATATTTAGATTCAATGTTGATATGCAAACTGACGTCAGGTGTGATAAACAAGCTTAGTTGGACTTAAAACATTAATTATTTTTAATTTTATTCATATTGACAATTAAAGCTATTTGAAGTTAAAATAATTTAGAAATGAAACGACCTTTTGGTACTTAAACACCAGGTTTATATATGCTTAGACCGAGATGATGAAGAACAGAATCTGATGCAAAGCATTTTTAAACTTAAGGGCACTCAATATGAAGAAAATAAAAATGATGAGAATTTGCTTTCAGAAATAGGTAAAGATTTTATTAAAAATTAACTATGATGAAGTTGATATGAGTAAATGAGCCTAGTGTTTATTTTAAAATTATATTATTATTAGAAAAATAGTTTATTTAACTTTTTCTTCATTTATCATATTTGTAATAAAAATTAGAAAATTATATCCTTTGTGTATTTTACTCAGAATAAATTGCTGAAAATTGTTTCTTTACTTGTCTTAATATCAATTTAGTCATTCAAATAGGTGATACTTTTTTATTTGGATCTAACTCTATTGATATATCAGCTAAAAATTAAATAAAGTTATTCGAATCATAAAATATTTAGCAAAAAAAATAAAATTGATAGATTTAGACTTCCCTCTAAACTCTTTGTACAGAGTATTATACCAAATCAGTGCTAAGTAAGCCTTACAAAGGTTACAAAAACCTGGAGCCTAGCCAGACACATGATTCAGGGTCAAAATTGAACTTCAACAAGCCAAAAATTTCAAAAGTATAGTTTTATTTTTTTGAAATTGTTAGATGTTTGAGATCAATCACTTAACTTAAAATTAATTTAAACTTTGATTAATTTTTTAAACTAAGTAAAAACAGAGAATCTGTTAACGTATGCTGACTATAATAAACATATTAATCATTCAAGCTAAATATCGGTCTTTTTATTGCTTAAATCTTATTCGTGGTGCTTAAGAAAATATCCTCAAATCCATTTTTACTTCTTTTAAACACGGCTAATTTCTATTTAGGAGAATATATGATTTCTGACTCTCGTCGCAGCAATCGAAAGCCTTGGAGTTTTATTCACTTACATATCCGGTAAGCTCGTACCATCTTCCAGCTGATATAAACTTAGATAAACTACGAGAAATAAAAGGAAGTTCAGTTCAGGACTCCAAAACGATCGGCGATATCCAAAGTATCCTTCACAGCTGTAAAGATTCGAAGTCTCAGTCGCAGAGAGTGCTCATGACTGATGAGATTATTATCTCTGCGATGGCATATGCGAACTCACTCAGCAACGCCTACTCATTCGATTACCTTCTGAAGTCATCAAAGGAGAGTTTCTTTACAGTATCAGTCAGCATCTCGCTTGTGGTCTCAATCCTCGTTGACTACAAATCACAAAAGGTATGATTTATAGCTAATGCGTAGGAGATGCAGAAGCAAAAAGGAGCAAATGAAGATGTAAACTCTGCTGAAGCAAAACTCAATAACTTACTGCACCACCAAGTCATTCTGCAGTTGAGTCAAGACGATCAGGAAGTGATTAAAAAGCTAAGAAGCAGCAGCCTTAGGCCGCGGTTTGAATCAAATAAGTAAATTTTAAAGGTTTATCTATAGAGAAGATAAATTTACAGCGGAAGTCCGAGATGCAAAAGCACAGGTCGATGTTGAGTTTACTCCGAGACTTAATGCCAGCGGCAAGATGCTGATTAACCAAAGCCAAAGCAGTAAGCTTTTACTCGGGTTTTAATGCCTACTAGGAGCTCAAGAAATCAGCGAAGAGCAAATGTGAAACAAAGGCAATGAGCTCAATAAGAATATTTATACTGAGATTGTTGAGAATCCAATCGGTATCAAGCTTTGTTTGGTTTATTTATAAATACTATATTACTAATCATATTTGGCTGTAGATACAAAAGACTGATATCATAATGAAGAATATTTAGAGTGAGTGCCATAATAAGCTTACTCAGAACTGATTAATAACATATTATGCTATCTTTCTTATAATATGCTTTATAGATTCAGACCACCGAGCTTTGATAGCTCAAAAAGAACTAAGGTGGATGCGCATAGAGGGGATTCTAAGTTCTTAGACAGAATGGATATTTTAGACATCAACAATTGGGCTCGACTAAATATTCATACTTGTAAGTAAAGATAAAAATAAGTTTTAAGACCTTAAGTATATTATCTGAGTTACTTTGCTCATAAATACGAATCAATTTCAATTATTGTTTGGCTTAAACTGCATATAAATTCTTGACTGTTAATCACTAAAGAGACAGTATAAAATATTAGAATACTTCAACTTTGAATAATTAAGGAGACTGCTTTTGCTTAATCAATCGTCGTCTCTTACTAAAGATTAATCCTGATATTTAATAAAATCCACTTAAAAATATATGATAATTCTGATATAGTGGATCTAATAATTTTGCTTTACGGAAAGAGCGAAAAATCCGGGTTCCAGTTGACTGAATTCCCATTGCCAGTGTACAAGTTTCTAATCAAGAATGAAGACTTCAAGACCTTTATTGAGCTAAGTGCTTACGAAGGCAAGTTTCCAAAGCCTTCTCTACTTGAGTTGTGCAGGTACTCTGTCAACGTCAGTCCTATGTTCACGATTTACTTTGCAAAGAAGTACAAGAAAGAGCTTACAACGTACACTAAAGAGATCATCGATAACCTGATTCTCAGCATAAACCAGCGAGAAGGTAATTTTACTCAAGAACGTGCATTTTATTCGTCTTTGCTCAAAATAATTGCTATCTAGTGAATCACTATAATCCAACTGACAGCGGGGTGAAGTTCATCGACGAAAAGCTATTCTTCATTGAATCTGTGATTGACAGTTTTACTCTTCAACAAGCGAGAGATTTAAAAGATGCTATTGACAAAATGATGGCCAACGGGAACGCAAAACAAGACAGCACAGATGAAGCACAACTACAACCAGAAAGAAACGGTATGATTGGTTTGCTATCATATTTGCGATACTAAATACTTAAAATTTGGTATTTAGGACTAATTGGATTAAATAACCCAATCAAGATATGTGTAATGATCGCAGATGTGCTGAATAGATTAGAAAAAGCTTACCCTAATATTCTACTAAACGAAACAATCGAAAGAGTTTGTATATTGTACAATCTACTGATTGATAATACCAACTCTATTGATGAAGTTAATGCGATACTCAAAGACCGCTGATATAATGGACTTGAAGTGATTGATGTAATTGGATATCGATATTTATCACGAACATATGGACCGGTCCTTATAGAAGACACTATACTACCTCGATGTCCACAAACCATGAAATTTTATTTACTCTTGACAAAAATACTAAATTCACATTATACAATTATGTTTCTGACAAAAGTAAGCAGTTGTTAAAGTGATTAAAAAATCCAAAGAGAAAAACTTCAAAATTATTTAAAGAAAGAAAACAGAATACAAAAGCTCATATATACCAATACGAAAATTGGAAGAGATCTATTGACAGCCTATACCTTATTGACTGAATATGCGTGCTTTCAATAGCTATTATTTTTCAAGTATTGCTCTATCGAGTTCTATCGAACTCGATAACTCTCCAAAATAATCTAAAGACAATCGATACTATCAGGACGCAGATGAGTGCTTTGCAGTCGAGTTCAGTTCAATATTCGTCTTATCAAAGCCAGCTGTTGCAGTTGAATCAAGAGACTCTTAACCTAATGGACTACGCATATACAAACTACGACCTGTTCTGCAATTTAATCCTAATCCAAACAGGCTATTTACTGAAAAGCATATTCCAGGCGATCTACGCAAAGCTCAGAAGAAAAGTAGTTGAAAAGTTTACATCTGAACAGCTGATCAATTTAGTTACCTTCGTTGTCGTCATTGTCACATTCTTCAGATGGAGGTTTGACTTCAGCCAGCGTACGAATGCAGACCCGAGATATAATAAGTTCTCCTGTCTTTCAGCCTCTTTCAACGCAGAATATTTAAACACACTGATCTCTTCTGCGATAATACTGTGACTCCAGTGGTCGAGAGTATTTTTGATTCTCGAGTTAAGCGAGAAATTCGGACCGATGATTGAAATGATCTCAGCAATGATAAAACAAATCGTCGTATTTACAATCCTCTTCGCTGCAATTCTCGTTATTTTTATGTTCACAGGAGTTGTGCTATTCTACGACGTCGATGAGTTCAAAACATTCGACTCGGCTTTTAGATATTTGTTCTCTGCAGCCTTGGGTAGCTTCGACTTCGCTACTTACGAAAAAGGAATGACAGTGAGTAAAAGCATTGGCTACATATACATAATTATATACGAGATACTGATGAATATCACTTTGCTCAACTTTTTAGTCGGTATTCTCTCAGAAATCTACGCATCTTTGAAAGAAAGAAGTTCGTCGTTGTACCACAAAAATATCATCCGAATTAAGCAAGTGCAGTTTTTGGACGATAAGCACTATTCAAGTTTAGTAGCTGCTCCGCCGCCATTTAACCTGTTGATCGTTCCATTCGCTCCACTTCTGATAGTAAAGAAAAACGAGAAGCTGAATAGTGTTTTAATGCACGCCTGCTATATCCCTGTAGTCATCACAAGTATCATAGTGTACTCTACGATCGTTGCAATCATGCTGCCGTTAGCGTACATTGTACTACTACTCACACAGATCAGGTGTTTTATCAGTAAAGGATTTCAGAGCTTCAAGTCCTTTCTCATAGAATTTCTGCTGCTGTTGTTTGTTACATTTTGAGGCATTTTAGTATTATTAGTATGATCAATTATCGACCTGTATTACTTCATTGTCAATTTGTATTCTAAAAACAGAGAGCTTAAGTTTGATACGCTAAATGACACGAACAACGGAATTGGAAATATCGACCCTGAGCTATTCAGGCTCTTCATAAGGAAAGTAAGTCACGAAGATGGTCAGTATATCCTTACAAGAGACCTTGTTGGATACTTTAGAGAAAATCTTAATGCCATCGACCAAATATGCAAAATTATATTCACCACAGATCTCATCGACAACAGGAAGCTTATTTTTGAGGAGAACAAAATGCACAGCGCTAATAATGAAACTTTACCATCGAATTTAGTGTAAACGCATTGGCTTAATAAATATAGGAATAAGGATATTTATAATAAGGCTGAGAAGACAACCAACAGTATTTCTATAAAAATCGACTACATCAGCAGCTCACTTCAGACATATATCATTGGAAAGGAACCAAAATATGTCCTTGACCAGTATAACAAGCTGAAAAGGTTCATTATCGCAAACAGCATCGAAATCAACAGCAAAATAGAAGGTATGATTTTGAAGGTTCATCTATCAGCTTTGCAAGAAATAAAAGAACCAATTCACATTGAAAACCAAAAAATGATATTTTCAGAAAGCAAAAACTCATTAGACTTACCTTTGAATCTAATAAAAGAGACTGAAGAGTAAGCTTTTGATAAATCAAAATATAGTAACGAAATGATGAAGTCTGGGGGGCTAAGTACGACAAATAAGGTCTTTCCAAAGAGGCAATTTCTTCAAATATTGAAAGAAGAGCAAAATAAAGACTACTTATTTGAGAGTATCTACAGTACCACTTGCAATCACGGTATTTACCATTTCTGCGTTCTTATTTAAACAAACAACCGTTAATATCAACAACCAACTGAGCGAATCTAATGTGACTAATAAATACAGCTTGAAACTCGGCTACAAAAGTGCGTGATTCCGAGGCCAGCTGGACTTGAAGGATCCAGTCTCTGCTAAAGGTAAGCAAATCTCTGATGGGCTTGGATTATGATCAATCAGTGTTTAGCTTATTTTATTCGCTTTTGGTGATGTAATATCTGTTTAGATACTCAGAATCAGCAGATCAGCAGATTCACTCAGACTTTTCTGGACTAATCATCAGTAATTTATTCGCCTGAAAAGATTTACATTTAATTTGGGTTGGGATTTTTTATTCACGATTTTAGCAGGTATGAAGTGTTATTTGCAAGTTGGTTTGGATTAAGCAAAACTAAGTAAAGTAGAGAGATAGTAATATTTGATAGCATTCATTTTTATTAATTTTCTAATATATTTTTTTAATTAATGATGATGCGTGGTATAAAATTTCGTAAAATAACTGCATTTCATAAATAATTATTAAAATTATTAATTAAGTGATTATTCTATAACTAATCAAGCAAGTAATAAAATCGATGACTAAACGAATATAAAATACCTAATATCAAATATAAATTAGAACACTATGCAATATTTTCAATCTCTCCATCCTTATCTCTTCACCTAGATTGCTCTTAAAATCAATATATAAATCAGTAATGGAATCCGCCATAGCGTCGCTTCTAAACTCGATACCTCACCCCCGTGAGTTTAATCCAGGTGAACCAGGGCAAGTTTGCGGTTCTCTCGGTAAGCCAATTTCACTGCAGCCTTCACACGAGAGTTATAAATTTTTGTATGGATATGTTGGTGCTTAGCTGCTAAAAATTGAACAGATATGGCTGGTTGGCAGCAAATCAAAAAGTTACTTAATTCTTTAGATCGATCAGTCAAGGCTGTATTGGACTATCAAAACCAAATTGAACTCAGCAATATGACTGAAGCACAACCACGCATAGATAGTAGAGTCTCTATGCTGGGATCAGAGGTAGGGCTAATAATGCACCCCTCGAATCTTTATTTTTATCGTAGATTTTTTAGAATGCTTACAAAAATGTTTGTTGAGTCAATTTTAAATTCCGTAAAGTTTTATGATGATTTTGATTAGTTATTTATATAGAAAACCGTTTGATTTTTGATTTTGGCTGCAGCAATTGAAGATTCAGATTTACTTTTCAAATCACTATTTGGTAAGTTTTTCCTCTGTTATTTCTTAGAAAATATCAATATAAAGCAGATAAAAGACATCGACTGAGCAAATCATATTCAAAAAGTGTTTGAACTATACAAAAACTGTAGTAAAAAGTCTCTATGTCAAGAAGTGCTATCTAACGAGTATATCATCAAGCAAGCTATTCATTTCGCATGAACGTTGATAAACAGCAACTTGGCACTGACATACCTCCTTGAGTCATCAAAAGCAAGGCTGTATTCAGCCATAGTAAACGTCAGTTCGGTCATCTCAGTCCTGGCGGTCTTTGGAGGCTATCTAACAACTTGAGATAAAGACACGCCTTCGAAACCAAATCAAAGCCAATTAATTGCTCAAGAAAAACTAAAGTTATTGCTGAATTATGAATCAACGATTTGTTTTGAGAAGCAAGAGCAAAGAATGCTGCAAAACTTTGACTTGTCAGTCTTCATCAACGATAACTACCCTCAAGGCCTCCATAGTCACATCGATATTGTGAGTATTCAAGTTGGTGCTGATGACTCAAGAGACAAAGGTAATAGGAGGCTTTAAAATCCTTAAAACTACTGTTTTTGTTGTAATTTCTCAACGCTTTTTACCAATTCGGTATTTATGAATAAAAATTAAAATTTTTGATATAAGATATATTTTAAGTAAATTGACCCTTTTACGAGGTAAATGGTATTTGAATATGAGATTAGTAATGTTTTAACCATTCATAATTTTTTAACTAATATATGTCATTGATTCAAATCAGAGTAAAGTGCAAGACTTTCAAATAAATTTAAAATAATGCTATTTTGCTTATTGTATTTTTATCTGACTAATAAAAAGAGTTGACCTGGTTCTAATTAATACTTTTTCTTTAATAATTATATTTTATATTAAATATTAAGCTTTAAATAACCTGTGAAATAAAAAATGTCGTTTATTTTTTTCTTTTTACTACTTTCAACTAAAAAATTTTGACTTTAAACAGCTTTTTTTTTAGTATTTTAAGTTTCCTCGATTTTAAATAGTCGCTGATACAGACCCCGAGAACACTTTAGAAAGATTTAATACAGTCAACTACCCGATTTCTGAGACTCCATCAAAACTTATCAACGGTAAGAAAAGCTGAAATTAGGATACTGAGAAGAGTCAAAATTAAATATAGTAAATCAAAAAGAAACAAAGGAAAAGTCAAAGGCGTTGTTATCAAAGTAACTATTTTTGCTCAGTTTTAGGTACAAGCTGTTTGCATCAATATTCAAGTCCAGCTCGAAGTTTATTGAGCCCATCGACATCATCGAAATCGCTATTGCATTTAGTATACTCACTAAATCCAGCTTATCTGACCTAATCTTTGCCCTGTTTGACAATCGAGTCGAAGATCAAGAACAAATATAGCTTTTCCAGTTTCGCTTTATAAAATTTTTGTATTGCACGAAGATTTTGAGACATTTGAGCATCTGAGGAATACTGAAGGTACACTGCCGGAAAGCTGAGTTGCAGAGCTGTGAAAGTACTCAATCGCCTGCTCAAGTCTTCTATTTACATTTTATTTTTCAAAAGAGCTTGTTATCGATGATAAAACTCTGGTCAAAGATATAGTTAATGAATTACTTAACAGCATTCGGACTTCAAAATTATATTTAGGTAAGATTTATACTCGCTTAACATCAATGTAATTATCTTTAATTTAGAGCAAAAGTTACACATTGCCGATCAATTTATTGATAACTTTTCGTTTGATGATGCTGAAGCATTCGGAAATATTGTTAAGAGTATATATGAAATAGACGATTTTAATCTTGATAGTATAAACTGAGATGATGAAGTACAAATGCGTAAACTTAAAAGCCTATCATTTTTATTTATGTCTAACCCAGTCAAAATATGTGTTGTTATCGCTAAAATACTACTGCAGCTTCATAAATTACATCCGAGTAGTAATCTCAACGAAGTTTATTGAAATGTATGCAAATTATGTTGACTTTTAATATCTAACTCAGATTGATTCGATGAAGTCAGCTTGATGCTGCAAGACAGAACATATTCTGGTCTTGAAGTTATTGACATAATTGGGCTTAATAGTATTGATAACCTACTTGAAAACAAATAAAATACGAGATTTTATAAAAGACATTTGGGTTGGACCATTTGAAAGAGAAAATGTCATGGCCACATCTACAACATATGACATAATCCATTCATCCACGAGTATTTATACCAAAAATGTATTTAAATAAGTCTGATAAATGAGATTCACTAATATACTGCCTCAAGCATCCAAATAAAATTTGAGAAAAGCTTTTTAAACGCAAGACGACTATAAGTAATGCAAACTTTTATCAGTTTGAAAACTGGAAACATTCAATTGACTGAATGTATTTTATCGACGGGATCTGAATAGTCTTATTAGCAGCAATACTTCAGTATACAATCACATCTGTTTTAACTAATTCAACAAGTATCTCCTCATCGATGCAGACAATATCTTCATTACAGCAACAGCTGCTCAGCGCAAGTAGTTCACAAGCAGTAACCATCCAGCAGAGCATTACTGAAGAAAGTAGCAAAGTGCTATCATTAGCAAAAGACTCTTATAATAAATACGATTTATTTTGAAATATCTTGCTGCTTCAGATATCCTATTTGATCAGGGAGATTCTTCAAGTTATCTTTGCAAAGCTAAGAAACAAGACTACTTATATCTTTACTCTCGACCACTTAGCCAGCCTCACTTCATTTGTAATTTCAGTGCTTACGTTTATTAAGTGGCGGTTTGACTATAGTCAAAGGACATACAGCGATCCAGAGAACCAACAAAACTATCGCTTAAATGCAGCACTGAATGAGGGGCCAGTCAGTCCGATTTTGCTATTTTCGCTGATCGTTTACTTCCAGTGGTCCAGAGTCACCATGATTCTTAGACCAAGTCGAACTTTTGGCCCAATGATCGAAATCATCGGCGCCATGCTCAAAGAACTGGTTGTTTTTACAATGTTGTTCTTCTTGATATTTTTGATATTCTTGTTTACAGGAAAAGTGCTGTTTTTCCAGCTCAAAGAATTCAGTACTTTCGACTTAGCTGCTCAGTACCTGTTTTACGCAATTCTTGGAGGATTCAGCTTTGATACGTTCAATGCAAATATGGCAGTCAGCAAATACATTGGATATACATTTATTGTTGTGTATGTTGCTATTACTAATATCATGCTTCTTAACTTTCTTATCGCTATTCTTTCTGACATTTATGCTATCATCAAAGATAATAGCGATGCCCTTTACTACAGACAGATCATTGCAGTGAGACAGGTGCAAGACTGAGATAAGCGGTACTCGAGCCTCGTGAGTGCCCCACCTCCGTTCAACATGCTGGTGCTGCCGTTTGTGCCGTTTGTTCTGTACTTCAAAAGCGAGACACTGAATAGCGTGCTGATGCACTTGTGATATATGCCGGTCCTCGCGCTCGCAGTCGTTATGTTTGCAGTGATGTCGGTGGTCCAACTGCCGTTTGCCTATGCCTTGCTGGTTGCATATCAATCGAAGATGTTTGTCAGCAAAGGACTCAAGAGCTGA
>JAGYYN010019660.1:0-10991 GCA_021441665.1 Euplotes cf. woodruffi 2 WChen-2021 | reverse complement strand
ATGGTTGAGGTAGTGTGGAGATTTGGGGAATGTAGATAAGGGAAGTCGGCAAATTAGATCTGTAACTTCGGGAAAAGCATTGAGATCAAAGACAGAAGACACCACTTTGAAAAGCATAATATGTGATTTGTAGGAAGGGACTTAGTCAACTGGCTCATTGAAAATGGTAATTTCTATTCGGATGCTGTTTTTAGACTAAAGAATCACATTTGTATCGAAATTTAATACTCATATGGCGATAATATAGGCCACGCAGTGACTGTCAGTGAAGCTGTTGAAATTGGCAATTATTTAGTCCAAAAGAATATTTTTAAGCATGTCAAAGGAGAACACTCATTTGAAAATAGATATTTATTATATAGATTTGAATCAGATACTGATTGTTATTCCCAGCCGAAAACAGAATACAGTTGGCATAAAGTTATGAAAGATCAGGACGGAAAAGTTTTACTTCCAAAAGATGTCTCAAACGAGCTTGGAGACTCAACAGATTGGCACTTGAAGAATCCCCACCATCTTCCTGAAATCCTGCTTGATGGCTTCAATCGAGATACTTTAGACAACTGTCGGCCAATCAAGTGGGCGGATCCAACTGATAGAGACAAATACGATTTGATTGCGATTGGTGCTGGAGCTGGAGGCCTTGTCTCAGCACTCAGCACAACTTTAGCCGGAGGCAAAGCTGCAATCATCGAGCGCAATCTGATGGGCGGAGACTGACTTAACACTGGCTGTGTGCCATCGAAAGCTTTCCTCAAATGCGCAAAAGTTGCTCATACGGTGATGGATTCTGAAAAATATGGCGTTGCGATCGCTGGAGAAGTGAAGATTGACTTTGCAAGAGTAATGCAAAGAGTCAGAGAAGTTAGAGCTGAAATTTCTGAACACGATAGCGTTTATAAATTTGCAACCAAATATAAACTAGATATTTTCTTAGGAGCCGCTAAATTTGTATCCAAAGATGAAATTGAAGTCAACAATAAGAAGCTTAAGTACTCAAAAGCGTGAATCGCGACTGGTGGAAGCCCACGAATCCCAAAACTTGAAGGACTTTCTGAATTTCCGTATTTTACTAGTGAGAATGTGTTTAACATCACAAAGCAACCGAAGAAACTTATTATTGTCGGAAGCGGTCCGATAGGATGTGAACTTGGACAATGCTTTGCAAGATTTGGAACACAGGTCACCATCATTTCAAGAACAAATCATATTCTTGGTAAAGAAGACTTTGATATTGCCTCTTATTTACACCAGCAAATGATTGATGACGGAGTTATTTTTAAACTAAAAAGTCAGCCTTTAAAACTCAATGTCATAAATTCACCAGGAAAAGTATGGAGTCCTGATGCTAAATTTGAGCTGGAGTATGAAGAAAATGGTATTAAAAATATAATAGAAGGTGACTCGATTTTATTCGCAACAGGAAGAAAACCAAATGTTCTTGGTCTCGGACTTGAAGACGGAGGCATTGAGTACGATCTTGATAACGGTATTAAAGTTGATGATTTTTGCCAAACTACCAACTCAAACGTCTATGCAGTTGGAGATGTGTGTTCAAAGTACCAGTTTACTCATAACTCAGACCAAATGGCGAAGAATGCTGTCAAAAACGCTCTTTTATCTGGAAGCGAGAGGACATCTAAACTGATTATGTCTTGGGTGACGTACACTGATCCAGAAGTCGCTCATGTTGGAAAGTATACTCAGGAACTTGACCAGGAAGGAGTCGAATATGACACATACAGGTTTAACTACAACAGGAATGACAGAGCCCAGTGTGAATCTGTAACAGGAATGGCCAAAGTCCATTGTCAAAAGGGAACTGATAAGATATTAGGAGGATCGATTGTTGGTGGTCCGGCTGGTGATCTTATTTGCAGCCTCGCTAGCGCTATGTATAACAATGTTGGACTTAGAACACTCGGAGCATCTATTCACCCATATCCAACTTATGGTGAAGTATTTAAAGCTCTAACTGGTGTGTATAATTCAAAGAATGCAGGAGTTGCAAAAACAGTGTTGAAGTCAGTGCTTAAGCCATAGTTGAGTGATTCATTATTATCAATCAATCGCATCTATATAAAAAAGAGGTAATTTTAAATCAAAAAGTCAAAATAAATATTGATAATAATATTTCAAAATGAAAACAATTTCAACTCAACCATACATGCTTGGGAATCCTATGGAGTCAATCGAGTCAATGAGGACAAAAATTACAAGGCAGTCAATGAAAAGAATCAAAGTGGAAGTGAAATAAAGACCTCGACATGCTTTCTGAATTTTACAAGTCTCATGTTAAAAAATAATATAAACAAGTAAATTAAGAATGAAACATTTAATTAAGCTTATTTATTAGAAACAACGGAGACGAAGATAAAGAGAATAAAATATACACTCTTGACAACGAAGGCTCTATCGTTAGTTCCAAATGTACCTTCTCAAAGCGCCCAGTTTCAAGTTTTGCGAAGATTAAGTCTTTTGGCAATTTCTGACTGGAGCACCCTCGGATTATGAATAGTAAAAGCGCACTGAAAAGAATCCCGAAAAACAGGCAGAAATCAGGAAGGAATGCAAGTACTCTTGCTGGGAATCAGTCTGATAAATACATTCTTAGCATGAGACGGCCAGTCACAGCGATTGTGTCTCCGACGAACTTATAAATCGTGGTGAAGTCGACCCTCGGTTTCGAAAATCTGCAAATAAGCCGATGTTTAGTCTTAAAGGTAAGCTGTAACGATAAAAACGAGTAGAGAGGTACAATATCAGCAGCAATGAAGATCTATCCCACAAAAACACAGACACTATTAGTCACAACACAGTTGAGAACGAAGGCAGAAGCAGGATAATCAATTTGAGACTCAATACAAGTCATGATGAAAATGCCGCAGAGGTAATTTAACATAATTCAATGATTTAGAGCAAAGACAAACAGAAAATGCAGCAAGTATTCAATCGAATTGCAGAAATTGCAAGAGTAAGCTGGTTCATCATTTAAATTAATATTTGATGAAAGAAGAGGGCAAAGAATATTAAATTTAGTTGATTTTTATTTCCGAAGGGCGCAATTTATTTTTTTATGTTAAACTTAAAAATACACTCAAGCTTGATTTGTTAATAGTAAAACTAAACTAATCAAATTACATAGGAAAACATAATACAAACAGCACAAATACCATCTCCTTCAATGAAGGAACTTTTGAAGAATTATAAAGGACTAGAAATACTGACTGCTAAGTAAGTTTCACTAAATCAAATATCAAATTAGCGTTTGGTTGAGTTAGTAAACCTAACTTCATCAATTGTGTTTACATCTAATAAAAAGTAATTGACTCGCTACTCGAGCCATTGCTAACCAAAGCATAGATAACGAAGTTCAAGACTCAGAGTACTCAAAAGTCAAGCCATCAATAGAGAAGTTTATTGCCAAGTACGATATCGCGACTGCGCAGACAGCAAAAAAGACGCAGAAGAAAATTAGGCACTTTGAAAAATAAATGATACAGTAGAGGGAATGTAAGTCTATCATTTGCGATAACCAATTTATAGTTGTTCAAAGATTCACTAAGAACAACGCAGTAAGTAAATTATATCATAACCAACAACAACCGGTAATTTAACATAGAGAAACATATGTATATAAAGCTAATGCTAAAAGGAGCAAAATGAGGAAGGCCAGCTTAATCGATAAGCAGATGAAGTTTGGAAAGCATATCTCAGGTTGATTATTTGCTCAAACTTTACGACTTGTATTTATCTATCAAAACGACACAAGTTATTATCTGCTATTGATAGCTGATACAATAATTTGTATTATAGCGATTGGCAACAATGCTGATTTATTAGCCAGGTGACATATTAAAAGCATCCAGTCAAAAGTCAAGTTTACAGTACAGCAGAAAGCTCAAAGCAACGATAAAGTCGCAACCGCTCCACGGACTAAAGAATACCTAAAACCAAAGCAGCCATTGAGGCTAAAAGGTCATCGAATGAGGGAAAAATATAAGAAGAAAATGGCAGATTACAATAACAATGACCAAGATGAAAAGAAGCCCCTTCACGTTATAGTAAACAATTCTGCAGACTCTCGTACTCAAAGTAAGTACAAGTTTGCTTATGTTTAGACTCTCAGTCGTGTATATCAAAAATAAAGGAATGAGAGGCAGTGTCAATCATAAATGGAAAGACATTATCAGTTAGCTCAAAAGAAACAAATCCTTCTAAGAAAAATCACATCAAATACATGAAATATTTTATCAACAGCTGAGATGATCTTTCAAGAGAAATCGAAATCGATATGCCTGAAATGCAAGAAAATTTAAATAAGCTCAAAATTATGACCAAAAAGGATGATTTAAATATGAAGAGACTTCTTAATGATGCTGACTCAAGTATGATTGATCTTTTCTCAAAACGAATCGAAGAAATTGAAGGACCTCTATCAGAAGGTGAAAAGTATCAAAGACTACAAGAATTCAAGCAGTACCTCCTTGATGAATTCAACCTTTCAAACCTGTTGCTTGAAAAATACATCGACGATGAACTTGGAGTCGACAATAATATCAAATTGCTGCGATACGACCGAATTATAATGAAATACACATCAAAGTTTAAAATGACAAAAAGACAGCGGCAAAAGTACACCCTGCATGAGCCAGTGATTGATACGAATGAAAGACTCAAGGTGATATCAAAAGACTAAGTTCTAATTGCATTTGTCATTCAGCGTATTACTATTGCTCAAATCAAATAAAGTCAAATGATAATTTGCTATATGTTTTTAAAGATTATAAATTCATTCGAGTTTTATCTTGTACAAAAGGTATTTAATTTTACGATGATGTGATCCTTTCACCGTTATTTCTTATTAGTTAATTTCCCTTGCATCATGCTTTCAATGTGACTGTTAAATGCATTCGACGCAGATTAGTATTATAACTAATAACAGGAATGTGAGTCTGGCTGACATCGAATTTAATCTAATATATTTTAGAATTAAATTATTTAATATATTACTATAATGGAAAAGACGAAGAAAAAGAAAGCTATCCCGATCGAAATAATCCCAGATAAGCTGTACTGGGTTTCAGACAAAGAACCGCCAAGAAGTAGCAGCTCTGCCTACTACTTCTGCATTGACGATGCTCTTGTATACAACCCATTTTGGAAAGATTTTGGGCCCTTGAACTTAGCAATGACTCATAAGTTCTGCAAGGAGTTAGAAAAGCTGATGGAGAGCAAGAAGTACTCAAAGTTCAAAATTTACCACTACACGTCGCTAGATAAGGAGAAACAGGCTAACGCAGCATTCCTCATGGGCTGATTCATGATTATTACACAAGGATTCAACGCAGAGGACGCTTGGAAGGTCTTTAAAGACGCCGGCATATCTTTTAAGCCGTTTCGGGACGCAATCATGGGGGAGTCAACTTACGAGTGCACCATCGAGGACTGACTTAACGGACTATACTTTGCGATCAAGCTCGGATGGTACGACTACAAGAAATTCGACACGAAGGAATATGAGAAGTACGAAAAGGTAGAAAACGGAGATATGAACTGGATCGTCCCAAATAAATTCATTGCCTTTGCTGGCCCTGCAAACAAGAAATTTGACGAGGATGGATACAGACAGTTCACCCCCGAAGACTACGTGCCAATATTTAAATCGTTCGGAGTTACAACTGTAGTCCGTCTAAATAAAAAGAGGTACGACGAGAACAAGTTTATCGAAGCAGGACTTAACTTCCTCGATATTCCTTTCGAAGATGGTACGATTCCGCCAGATGATATTGTGAAGAAATTTTTGGCTACAGTTGAGGCAGAGCCAAAAGCAATAGCAGTCCACTGCAAAGCTGGTCTTGGAAGAACAGGAACCTTAATCGGGCTTTACTGCATGAAGCACTACGGATTTCCTGCTGCAGCTTACATCGGATGGAGTCGGATTTGCAGACCTGGATCTGTGCTCGGACCCCAGCAGCACTACCTTAATGAGGTTGAAGAGGACATGGTAAAAGCCGGAGATGCGTATGATAAACGCGACGAACTTATCTCCAAAATGAATTATCTTAGCTTGGAAGAAAGAAAGGTTGCCATGTCACCCGATGAAAAGAGAATTAAGCTGGAGGGCGATATTGGACAGGCAGAGAGACTACGCCAAAAGAAAAAACAATTCGGAAAATAAGATTACATATTTAAACTCGAACTATATGATAATTATGTTCAATTTATATTTTGTGTTATGATCTATGCTTTTGATTGTGCTTTAATTTTAAGCTAAATACGATTATAATTTAGATGTTTATATCATAAAGATTGATTGACAATTTGATGATTTTAAAATTGTAATATTTGATAGCATAAATGTTTGTAACTGAATAAAATTTTTTATCAAAAAATTAAAATGCCTTAATGTTTTATAATATATTTTTTTTAAAAACGTCATTCTATGTTATAAAAAATATAAAATATGCTTTGACAAAATATATTATTTACTGATTAGGAAAAATTAAGGTATATGCACTTATTTCAGATATAATGAATATATCATGAAATTTATTTTATAAAATAACGATATATTTAATACTAAATATTCGAGTATTCAAATAATTTATTAGTAATAATTTATATTTTGAATATAGATTCAATTTTTAAAGAAAAAAACTGATATAAAAATATTATCTAAATCATAAAGTTTTTGTTGATCTCTAATATTTATATTTATCTTAAATATTAAACAAGAGTTTTTAATCTAATAATTTTTATATATAAATGCTAAATTTCCCGATAGAAGTCAATTAGTAAATCCGCAAAATGATTGAACTATTTTTATAGTGAATCGACTTTGACATTCATATCGTGTCTTGTAAAATCAATATTACCCCCGTTCAATTGGTTTCTCTCCGGCGATACATAAGTCGGGTTGTATTTTCTAATAAACTGATCCACATCAAAGTCGTATTTTGGGGACTCATGCGGAATAAAAATAATCGCTGCGATGAACCCAAAGAATAAAAGCACAGGGAGGATTGTGAACAGGCTCACTCCCATTATCTGAAATACCCCGTAGCTCGAGTTTACTGTGATCTTGACTATTTGGTAAGCTGTTCCTCCTCTTGAGTCATCAGCTGTAATTTTTACTCGATACTCGCCTTTATCATTGCTCGAAGGCCGGCCGTAGATTCTTTTGGTGGCAGATACGAGTTCGAGCCATTGTGGAAGGACAGAGCTTGAGGTTTCTCCTTCTAGATAGTAAGTCAATGTATCCCCGTCGGCGTCAATAAAGCTGCCTGAGGTAAAGGAAGCAGTAAAGTTGATATCCTGGTAACCAACAATATCAGATATGGCTGTTCCTACGACTGGGCTGTTGTTGTTTGAGATAGTGATCGTGAAAGACAGTCCGACGTCTGTTATCCCCGCTATGACCTTGACTGTAATACTGGTTTCTGTCGTATTGCAAAATCCAGATGCAACTCTGGTGACTGGATTGTAAGACCACCAGCTTGGCATTGCGCTTCCGTCGCTTCTAAGAAATGAAAGTGCAGTTGGGTCTCCTTCTGCATCCATAATGACGTCATCTGCAAAAGTATTTGTGAAGTTCATCATGTTCTTTAGAGTCAGGTTTGGGAAGCTTTTTCCAGACCGAACTGATGGAGGGGTATTTGATGTTAGCGCAATATTTAAGTTCACAAATGCTGTTTGGCCGACAGTATCAGTAGCAATGACTTTTAAAGCAGGAGAATTGGGGGTTGGACTCGCTGCTCCTGTCCCGTAAAATGTTGGACCTGCTGCATCGAAGCTCAACCATGCTGGATGTGTACTTGTCCCATCAATTGTATAGGTCAAAGTGTCGGCATCAACAAATGTACCAGAGGGGAATGTGTAATAGAAGGCTATTCCATCTAGTGCATATTGCTGAATTGTTGACTATATTCGGTTACACTATTCTAATTCAAATACTTACAGTGCCTACAGCTGGAGGAGAATTTACAATTACATTCTGAGTCGAAGAAATAGACATAGAACGTGTATCTGTTGCTGTCACTTTTACACCAAAATATTTAAGGTCTGAAGAACTGAAGGTCGCTGTCAGCACACCGCTTGAGCTTAACGAGAAAGGTGTCAGGGTACTAGAACCGTTCTGTAAAGCTCCAGTATAAGTTAACGTGTCTCCATCTGCATCTGTAAACGGGGATGCAACTGATATCGAATCTCCAGCTGCTTTTGTGAGGTCTGAATATGATGCAGTTACTGAAGGCCGATTTGTGATTACAATGTTGAAATCTGAAGTTGGCTTTGTTCCTCCATATCCGTCTGTTGCTGTAATTCTCACTGATAGGGTCCCTGCTGTCGTTGGAACCCCTGAAAGGAACCCAATCTCCTTGGTAAATGCAATCCATGAAGGTAGTGCAGTTGAGTCTGTCTGAGTTGCGGAATAATAACTTATCGGATCACTATTTGCATCAGAAAATGCGTTTGAAGGTATTGTATAGGCAAACTCAGTTCCGACTGCCACATACTGAGTCGGAATTGCAGTTGCAGCAACTGGATCAGTATTTGTGATGGATAGTTGGAACACATCTGAGACACTGCTTCCACCTAAATATATGCTTTACTTTATGCACTTTTCGACTATTTAAATGATTAAATCCATAATTCTGCAATTAATCAAAATGTATTGGTTATTGTTTGCACATATCAACCATAGCCTGACTTGATCAGTTTTAATTTACACAAACAGATGCTAAGTCTCACTAATCCCAAAATATAAATATCCAAGGATTGGTGAGAGGCAGTCTGAGCTCAATTAGCAACCAATACAAAGCGAAAGCCAAGTGCAAGTTAGTAGTACTTTGACTCACAATTATAATTGCACTGGTCAGTTTATATAAAGCGAAGAGATCATCATTAAGTGAATGAACACTCAACTTTATCGATATAACAGATAAATGGGGATTTTATTATGGACAGCAAAAGTTCGAGAAAGTTGATATTACGATTTTCAGGTTTTTAAAATATAAAAATACATATTTGCACGTTGAAATGCAAAAAGGAGAAGGGTTACCTAAATCTGTTGCGATTACTTTGATGCTATATGTTGTTGCAGTTGTTGGCGTTCCAGAGAATAACTTGTTGTTTCAATCAAACATCAACCACGATGGAAGTACTGATCCGCTGTTTTGAGTTGAAGAATATGTCAATACGTCACCAGAATTTGCATCAGAAAATACTGAAGTTGTGAAACCGAATGAAAAAGCTGTGCCTACAGCTGAAGATTGATCTGGAATCGCCACATTTACTGTTGGACTCGTATTCGTCACTGTTATTTTATAGATCGCACTTGATGTATAAGTCAAAGTGTTTGTATATGTCGCTTTAATCTTAACATATGTCCTCTGTCCTGAAGTTGGAGTTCCAGACATCGTTCCTCCAGATGCGACTGAAAGGAACCATCCACTTGGAGAAGAATTATCCATTAAAGTTGCAGAGTAAGTATACGAAGAACTTAAAGTTGCAAATGCAAAGGTCGCTGCACTTTGACTCAAAGTACTTCCTGATGTCAGCGAAGTACCAATATAAACAGGCCCTCATACTTCTCCTCACACCTTATTTGTAATTGTAGTCGTCGAGGCTGTTAAGGTAATTGTATTCGATACCATCATCGGATATATAGAATATAATGTTTGGCTTGATTGAGCTGTCGAAATCGATGTTGATGATGCTGTTAATGACCCGGTAAAAGTCGTTAAAGCTAAGTCAGTTCATACATCATTGAATTCTGAATCAAAATTAACAATTAATCCAAGAGCACCAAATGTTCCAACAACTCCAACATATCCAAGATCGTTGACTGAGATATCTAAGCAAGAGGAACTTGCAATGTTTGCATACTTGTTTAAAATTAATGTCGAATCGCTTGTTCTCAATCCTCCAACATATAAATTCGATGCTGAAGTAGTTCCTCCAAAGAAAATTGTTGATTGATCAACAAACAAAGTTGCAGTTAGTATATCAGTTATGCTTGAAAGAGAAAGCTTTAAAGTATCAGTTCCTGAAGTTGACCATTTAACTATTAGTCCTGAGGTTCCAGCAGAGTTACCAAATGTCCAAACACTGGAATGATCGTGCATTACGATAACTTTATTAAACGCAATATTAGTACTGGCGACACTATACATTCTAACCCACTGAAGTGTTCCAGTTCCGCTAATCTTGACAAGTACGCCTGAGTTGAATCCTGCAGTTATGGTCCAGATTTGAGTAGTACCAGCACAGTAAACATAGCTATCATCATAAGGAATATCGACAGAGCTAAACTGTCCAACTGCACTTCCTCCGATTCCTTTGCTCCAAACATGTGCTCCATCAGTGGCTTGGAACTTAGCAACAACAGGATTATTTGCGCCTGAGCTTTGAGTAAATTTATTTGAGTATCCTGCAGCATACACATACCCTTCGTTATTCGTGACTTTGATGTCAAGCCCAACTTCATTGCCATTTGATCCTCCCCATCCGATAGTCCAGCTGGAGGCCAAAGTTGAAGGGTCAAATTTACCAACAAGAAGGTTGGTGGAAGAAGAATCAGACTCCAAAGTCTTAGTTGAACCTGTGATGTAGATGTTTCCAGAAGCCGCCTGAGCTATCTTGTTTCACACCGTCAGGTTAGTCGTTGAGTCTCCGACCTGCTTCTCAGCGACTTTGGTTCCTGTTCTATTCAAGATAATTATTGTGCAAATATTTGAAACTGTTCCTGCAACCACGATGTAATCGGTGCCGGTGTTGTACTTCGACACAGCGTTGATTGAAGCAGTACCAATCGTACTAAAATAATTAGTCGTCGAGCAGGCATCCACGCTCGGTGCGGCTATTGATAAAAGAAAGACAGCAATAAAGAATACGAGTGGTCTCCTGGTCTTTGCCTTCATCTTAATTTATATAATTTATAATCTTTAGTCTTTTAAAGCACCCTCCACACTACCTCAACCATCACTCAC
>JAGYYN010019572.1:0-23945 GCA_021441665.1 Euplotes cf. woodruffi 2 WChen-2021 | reverse complement strand
CTAGTTGCTTAAGGAAAATTGGAAAACTCGGCTTCAATTTTGATTAAAAACAAAATTATTCACTAGCACCTCTTATCTTAATGATTGCTTTCTGCAACTTGCTAATCGGTTGTGGGAACTCGATGTTTCGTTGGCAGTAGAGACACGATTGGTTCACAGTGTAGAATTCTTTTAGTCACTGGTGGTGGTAAACATGGTTTCAACTCAATAGCACACCGTTATCGATTACATCCTGGCATAGGACTCATACTTTCTCCAACCCGTGCTGTTCGATTTCAAGTTTTGAAACTGTGAACATCGAGCTAATAAAATCAGCGGCAATCATGATAGTTGCAACTCTCTCAAACTGAGATATCAGGTGAATGATAAACAACGCAGTCACTTCCCAGTTGTTTGCGATTTTGCCCATCAGTTTGAGCATAAAGACCACTGTTATGATTTGCAGGATGAACAGGTAAAATTCTGTTGCTTTTTTGACGTTAATTTTGAACAATTTCGCAAGAATACAGCTTGCGATGCTTGAAAAGGAACTAAGAATGCCGAAGACTTCGTTCGCGAGGAACAGAGCTCCTATTTTTTCTAGCTGCCAGTACCCGTATATCCCCTTGGAATTCTTTGAGTCTGAGAGGTCTTTTGAGTAAGTGTAAAATATTACTAAAGTAATATTAATGCAGAGTAAGATGTAAAGCAAAAGCAACATCTTTCATAGGTTCGTGAGACTTGTGCTCGTGGTAGAAATGCTCTCTCACCTCAACTCAGAGCCATGCCTTATGATAACAGCTGAAACCTGCAGCATCAGTCAAAGTAAAAATGAAAGATAGTGGTTTTGGTAGAAGAACGAAAGAATCAGCCTGATTTCTGATTCAAAACTCATATTCTTGAGATGATCAATAGTAAATTCGTAGTAGCTCATCAGGTTCTTTGAAAGACAGCATAGATTGGGGTTACTTGTCAGAGAATCCTGCTTACTTATTCAAAATTGTAACTTTCTATTGATGTCTTCTGAGGTTGAGATCATGTTTCACTCTAAAATCCGGTATATTAAGCATTTTTAAAATTGTCAAAGAAAAGGATTTAAGACGAAAAGAAAGTAAACTACTATCGAAGCTAGTTCTACCAAATATACCAATTAGTTATTAGATTTACCTTCAGAGTCTCTGATATCAAAGTCATATTCACCTTTGACAAAGATAACAATCGATGAAGTCTCAATGGCGGTAAGCACAAAACTTGCAAATGTGCATACGATGAATATGTATTTCATTTCCTTGGCCTCCAACATCTCAAGCTTCCCAAAGAAGACAGCGATGGTTACTCTTGTGATGAAGTCTCACAATGCAATCGCGAAGTTGACAAACACGACATACTCAAACTTATTCGATCTGGCAGACAAGTAAAGATTCGCGATTTTAGGTGAATGTCAGCTGAACTCTATATAAAAGTATTAGATCTACAATTAGCAAGAGACTCGCTATGTCAGAGCCTCACTATTAATTCTCTTCCGAATTCCATTTTTATATCTCTGCAAAAGAATCTTAAAAGTAACCAAGAATAGGATTTGAGGATAAAAATGATCCAATTGATTTAATTTTATTTAAAAATGATGTCATTCAAAACTACCTAAATTTGGATATTTGAAAAGTCCATTCCCGTGGCACTTCAACACATAAAGAGAAATATAATTGATCAACATATGATTGTCTAAAATCAATAGCAAAGTATTGTGTGTCTAATGACTGTAGACAAGTCGCAAGTAAGCAGAAAGGATATCCAAAAATAGAAGTAAGTAATAAAAATATTACCGCTATAAAGATTACTAAGAAGTTTTAAGACTTTAAAAATATAGCTAAAATCGATATCAAAGCATGTAGTTAACGACTGAACTAAGACTGATATATTTATTTAAAAATATAAAATATTTACATCCACTCGTAGTCGTGGTGATTCATCTATCTTAAGCTTCTTTTTACCGAACAGCAGTGAGGATCTATCAAACCTACGACTGTTAAAGCAGTCGTAGCTGCTTATTAGTAACTTCACTAATAATGGATAAGCATATCCTCACGAAGTTTAGTGTACTTTAGCCTGAAAAACAATATCGTTCGTACTGTCAAAAATAGCATATTTTTCACTTAATTTTCCAACTTTTTTATTGACTAAAGTTCGGTGAGGTATAATTTTTGCTGATTTTACGAAGCAAGAGGCCGAATTACAGCGTAAGGACTGCTAAAAGCGAAAAATCAAGTAGATTTATATAAACTAGCAATAGTTGTTATGATTAAGAACATATGAGTTAGCAAATATTTTATTAGTTGACAAAGTTAAAACTTGGATTGGCTATAGCAACGCTTCACTTTAATTTCCATTTTTAGCATAATCTTCAGGCTGATTTTAAATACTAAACTAGACGTAAAAATAGAGAAATTAAGGTAAAGTTGCAGGGAATTACGACTTCAACTCAAGGAATATTTATTATTAAAAGATACAGAAATTTCCAGAATTTTATAGAATTTAAGTCAAATCAGTCCGCAGTGAATCCTTATAAACCGCAAATTGCTTTATTTGAATCGTGAGAAAAGCAAATTTTACTGAGGAATCAAATTAGATCTGTTTAGCGCTGTTCTTATAATTATTATATTGTTAATTTGCAAATGTTTTTATTCGATTTGTGAATCACTAGTTCGGGCAGTACTCAGTACCCCTTGGTCACTTACCGTTAATTATTTGAACATGCCGAAGTTTGCTAATGATAGTGAAGTATAGAAACAGAGAACTAATGATTAGGTAAACTGCTGAAGCCTTAATGCTCATTTACTATTAATATTGATTAGCAAATAATTTTATATTAATTGTGCGTCATCCTTATTGAATTATTATTTATTACAAAATTTTAAAAATACTACTTTTTCTTGTTTTTCAATAATTTGTTGAGATTTGGATTCGAAAATATCAGTTTTTTAATCCCTCTTTGCATAATACTTTTAACTTCAGTGATCGTTTTCTTTGCTTTTTCGAATAATCCATATCGTGGGTTCTTTTTGGGCCAATTCCACTTTCTTTTAAAAGACTTGTTAGTTCAGTATAGTAAAATGTTTGGTAAGATGTTTTCAATTTTTCTGTGTAAAGGCTGAGCAATTCATTCTTCCTCAGTCATCTCGACCATCTCTCCGGCATAGTCAAACTCATTATCTCCAAGTTTATTTTCTTTGTCGTATAACATGCAAGTTTACTGAATCTTCGTCGCCTTCAATTTGGCGGAGGTATTCATTTTTAAACTTATCAGTTGGAGGAGGGTAGCTGAGAACATCAGCCATACGTGCAACAGCTTCTAAAAACTCACTGTATTTCATTTGCAAATGGCGCCAAGACTTCGTTTCGTCGATTTGAGCTTCAATCGACTGAATGTATCAATAATTAACGTCCTTATTGCTCAGCCGCGGATTTTGAAGCCTTGCGTCTTCGAAGAGCTTAATGAACTCAGAGACATGCATGAAGTTGTCCTCTCCTGGCTTGACTTCAGACCCAGAGTAAGTCTGGTAGACTTCTTCAAACAGCCGGGAATGAAATATAAATAAATTATCAGTGTATTCATTCCAGTACACATGGTCGCGATAGTCTTGCGACTTAACAAGTCGGTATGCAGGCTTTACTTTTGTCTCAATGAACTCCTTAATCGAGTCTCCATAAGCCTGGTTATTTCTGCACCGCTTGAGTCCAATCCTCATGACGATTTCTAAAAATTGGAACCGGATGACAGATGTTCCTGGGTTTAGTGGAGATCACTCGTACCGCTTGTTCATGATTAAAAATAGTGTGTCGAGTTCAGAAACCGTAATGCTTTGAGTTTTTAATATTTGCACTCGCTTTCAAAATGCGAAGTACTGGTTCATTGAAACAGTGAACGGGCTGCTGCCTGGCGTTGTACCATACGCAGCATTGTACTTAAACACTTCCCAAAGAACCCAGAAGTACTGCTTTAAAGCCGTCTTGACCTCAGCTGTTTCCTTTTCGTCTTTGAAGCTCGGCTTCTGCATCAAGTTCCAGTCGTTCTCAAACATTTGGTCGATGAGCTCTTGTGAGTCTCTTTGGCATTTAGCGAAGAGGGACTCGTGGAAGTTCCACGGAGGTTTTATGTATTCCGGCACCAATGGGGTGTATTTATTTAAGCTTTCTTCGAGGATATCACACTGTCAATAGAGAGCTGAAGCTATGATATAATTAGGCAGATCGTTGAAATGGCTTACTTTGAATCGAGCACTTCGCCTTGAAGAATCATCCGACTGTTAAACCTCGTAATTTTAAACGTCTTCGTTTCGTTAAACACAGTGATGTTGTTTATCTTTTGAGCAGTTTTTAGTATTAATTTTTCGTGGTCATGCGCGTAAGCTGCGATTTTGTTAAGCGTAAAGAAATATTTGATCTCACCGGGAGGACACATAGTTGTGTATGAGTATGTTTCGTCATTAATTCTGTCCATAAGCTCTGCTTGATAATTGTTGAATTCAAAATGTATATACACCGGTTCTTCAAATTCTTGAACTGATATTTGTTCTTTTAAAGTAAATGTATTTTCACTCCATCCTTCTCATGTCCAGCAGGTCGTTGTATTGATAAATTTGCTAGTTTTATTCGGATTGAAATTGAATAGTGAGCTTCTTCCGTTCGGTTTTCGTTCGAAAATTCCAGAATGTTTTGAGTACTCAATATATTGATTCATCTCTCCAAACCGAATAAAGCCGTTGCCATCAACATAGCATTCATTTCCTTGCATATGCAATCCAAAAAGGCTGTGGTTGTCTTCGATGAGTTCTCCGAATTTATTTTCAGCAGGTGAAGCTAAAGTTGTTGAACCCCAAATCAAGATGCTTAATAGTTTCTTCGTTTATAGCTTCAACAATGATTTCAACCAGCTCGATAGAGTTGCCTCTGCCCATTCAATTATAAGAAGTGTCAAGAGTCCGTAGAGTCCTGCCTTTGTAGATTCCGTAAAACAAGGAGATTCCTCCTTTGGGCCCAATGTGGTTCCAGCTAATATTTAGAGTTTTAATAGTGTACGACTGCTCTAAGAATAAAGAAAGGCTTTTTGCAGCATTGTCACTAAGCAAGTTCCTACTCAAATCGATGTCTTCAATGTCATTATCGATCAGTCTGAGCTCATCAAAAAATTGCTGCATGTTTTCATCCGTAATGCGGTTGTTGCTGAGATTCAAGACTTTTAAGTATAAATTACTTGCAATTCAGCTTTCTTTAATGTAGCCTGACAGTTTCAAAAGCGACGTTCCTCCGATCGAACTGTTAGATCAGTCGAGTCGTTCTACTCCAGAGCAAAGGTTGTTAAACAACTCTGCAAGTCCTTCTTCATTCCTATTAATCGTGCTAAGAGTAAGATTTTTGATATTCAAGTCTTTCATCGAGCAACTTATAAAGCATCGACATAAGGCTTAGTGAGGTTGTAGTCTTTGACATTAATTTCTTTATCGCTGCCAGACCTCTTGACGAGCCCGCTCGGGGACGGAGGCACGTGGTACTTCGACAACCTCTCGATGTAGTTGATGGCTAAAGCTTAGGCCAATTCGTACCTGGAGTCTTGGCTAACTTCTGGCTGTCTTTGTTGTATGTGTGGAATTTGTCGTAGTACTCGAGGATTGCTTGCTTCCCGACGTACAACTCTGCTTTGTCACTGGAATCTGATGATGCGTCCATGCAGTTGAAAATGTCGGAATTGTCTTGCTCGCAGTTTATGAGGTTGCTTGCAGACAACTTATGTGGGTTTAGCATCATGGTCGAGGTGGGAAGTAGAGAGGGTTGGTGGGCGAGGATCTATTGAAAGGTGAAAGTAGTTTAGATATTATTGGTTTGAAGATTGATTTAGGTTTATTGATTAATTTGATAGGATCGATTAAAAATTATTGTGAAATTTGGGTTATTTTTTTTTACTGAATTGAAAATTAATAGTTTAGAGAAAGTAGAAGATATGAAGTGAGAAGAGCAATAGAAATTTAGCTTACTTTTATTATTTTTATTTAAAATGAATGTTAAAAATAGTAACTAAAAAGTATATATATTAATATTTTAAATGAATTTAAGCAAAATCATAACTATCATTAAAAAGAAAACTATCAATCAATAAAAAACTATTTAAAATAAGTATTAAGAAGAAAGGATACTCTTTAAAAAATACAATGACTATTTTCTTATTCATGAAACTATTTTAGCATAAAATAACTTCATTATTTCTCATTAAAAACAAAAATAATATCTAACCTTACCATAAAAAACTATAACACCAACTCTAAAACCTAAAAACCCATAATCAAAATGACCATTCCTCAGCCTCTTAATAAATCCACATCACTTTACTTGCCTTACAAACACCAAGTCTTGATTTCACCAATTTTCCTCCAAATCCCCATTCTCTAGTCCAAACCATCGTTCCCCTTATCATAATAATCCCAATTTTAACCCACAACCAAACATTAAAAATCCATCTTTCCGCTATTCGTTAAACCACGAATTGCGCTGTTGCACGGACTGTTTCTTAGTAATAAAAAATGCTGCTACCTTGGCTCACTCTGGGTAAAAACTGACTTTGGCTGACTGCCGAATGGCATCTTGCGATGTGTGCCTCATAAACCGCCGTTTGCTCTGCAGTTTACGAATTTTATTACTGATCTTGAAGTTCTGGTGCGGGTACAACAGCTGCTTCTTCCTCTTGCAGCTCTTTCGCTTCTTTCCTTTGACTTGAGTCCGGAAAAGCTTTGCTCCCTGCGACACTGCAGCCATCTTGCAATTTCTAGATTTGGCTTCATTTCAGGCCTGCTTCAAATCCGGAAGTGCAGTCTGCATATTTAATAATTTATATTCAATTTTTGATAATTGCAGACGTGAAAATCCTAATTTATTGAGGCAATAATATTTATTAAATATGAGTCACGATATCAGCAAGACTTTGAAGAACCTGTCTGGGTGACTGCAAAAAATATACGAAAATGTTTACAGCATTAATAACGACAATGATCCTCTTGTAAAGAGCAACGAAGAAGACCTCATCGGCTTGGTCGAGTCGATCGAGAACATCAAAACAATTATTACTAAGAAGAAAGAAGTCATTAAGTCGCAGCTGCTCGAAGAGGTTAACAATGGTACGATATATACATGCTGTCCTTGCTACGTCACAAATTAAGCCTTAGACTGAATTTTAACTGGTAGTATAGGAATCTCAAAGGAAATCAGCCAAAGGCTAAACTTAGTGTCGAACTCAGCCAACTACAGAATGAACCACAACCTGCCCGACTACGACTACCAAGGAATCCGCCCTTTTTCTAATGACAGAGAGCCCCCTAGCAAGCAAGAGGAGAGCAAAGTTGGGAATATGAGGATGAGCAGCAGCAACGATATCCACAACTCTCAGTTCGCGCAATTTAATAGAATCAGCAACTATTCTAAAGCAGTCGAGCAGCTGGGCGACCTCAACCTCGTTGAGAACGAAAGCAACCTTTTTGGTGACGAAAACAGTGCCAAAACTGACCACAAATCTGAGGAAGAAAACATCGACGAAGGAATTGAGTTTCTTAAAAAGCTAGTCC
Source organism: Euplotes cf. woodruffi 2 WChen-2021 (assembly GCA_021441665.1). Lineage (NCBI taxonomy): Eukaryota > Ciliophora > Spirotrichea > Euplotida > Euplotidae > Euplotes > Euplotes cf. woodruffi 2 WChen-2021. The sequence goes on along the minus strand of JAGYYN010019572.1, from coordinate 16,359 downwards.
AGCTAAAAGATAATCCTTCAAGTAAGAAAAACTCAGAAAACTTATTTGGAATGATCTCTCAGAATAAAGTCACTGTCAAGTAAAAATAAAATAGTCGAGGTCAGTGACAAAGAAGACGTCGATATGAAGAATGAAGAGGTCAAAGAAGAAATTGAAGTTCAGAAATCGCCGGTAGAAAGCAAACCGCCAATTATTAATGATTCATTACTTGTTGGCGACGACATCGATCTGGGTCTTGATAACGACCCTCTTAAGCTTAACAACACCAGCCAAAAAGACGAAAACATGAATAGCGGAGTCGATGCTGAAAGCAATCAAGAAGAACTGCAAAACAATGTCAAGATGGAGGTGTATGATAAATACGATAATATTTTTGCTGGAATTGACCAAGGCAAATCTGACGGCGAATCTTTGTATAAATTTGACATTCCCGACCCTGGCGAGCAGTTTAACTACAACAATAACAACAATGACCAGTACAACAGAGTGAACCCGTTCTCGTACGACTTTATGGACTCAGAAAAACCTCAAACAATGATGTTTCCAAACAACGATATCGAGATGAACGTGCAGAAAGGAAATAAAAATTACCTTTCAAAGATGAAAAAGACCCTTAAAGAAACTCTTAAGAAAATTATCGAGGATAAGAAGAAGGAAAAGGCTACCCAAGCTCAGATCGTCACTCAGTACAAAGAATTTTGAGAAAAATTCCTGAGATAGCTGAATATAAACTATTCAACAACACACAGCATGCCCTTCACTCGTTCACAGTTGGACTAATATTTCAGTCAAATAGTGATTTTATGATTATTAAACTTCAATTGAAAATAAAATATAATATATTAAGAATTTTAAATGGAAGATCCGTTAGAGGAGCTAAAGCGATATATTTTAAACGACGGCAGCAACGATTCTTACTCCTGAGTAAGTGATAACTTTACCTTAACAATTACATTTATCAAATCTAATTTTTATTTATATTATCAAGCAAAGTTTATTTCAATAGCTAATGAAGAAATTGAAAAATTATAAGTCGTACTTGAGATAATTAAAGTATTCTATCTACAGCAGCAAAAACAGATTATAATGCCGACAAGCACATATTTAATATGCAACTAATAACTTTTTGCTTTAAAATCTTTTTCATTTCGCAAATTTCAAATCGCTAATATAGAGTAAGGAATCATCTCAAGTGAATACAAGCAGACTGCTGAGATCTATGAAGATCATCGCAGACGAGATATCTGAAATTGCAGCAGATGAAGAGGATGATTACCTTCTCTACCCAGAGAATATTATTTATCCTTCACTAAACCAGAAGTTCAAACCGTCACATGAAAATTTTATTTTCCAAGATAAATTTAAAATGAAGTCACCAAAGCCAAATCGGTAAGAAAATATAGGAATTTGAGACTAATAAAGACTGTGTATTTTTAAGGTTTAAAATATGAGTATAGATCAAAGCCGCGTATTAGTTCAAGAAACAAGAACTTTATCAACGTTGAGTTAACCAGCGAATTTAAAACGCAAAGTAGACCCTGGGTAAAGCAAGCTTCAGCAAAGCGATCTCCACACGACCGACTTTTTAATGACAGCAAAAGGCTTAATAACTCAATCCAGTGAAAAATAGAGTACTTTAGGTATGTTGTACACGGTGATTTGTAGAGAGCAAGAACAGTTGAAATTAAAGCAAAAGCCAGATATATCAAAATAACTCACAATCAATTTCTCAGAGAAACAGACACCTGCCTATCTACCACCCACAGCGGATTAAGAATATAATCTCGTCAAAGCAGAGGTGGAGGGAACAGCAAGATGAGCTTAAGCAATCTATAAAAGTAGTTCTTGATTATTTGCATCTGATAAACGGCTATACCATCGATATATGCTGTTTGCATAATCTCTTTACTAATCAATCAATTCGCTCAAAGCTACTGGGAATAATTATTATCTGTATAGAAACAAGCTGAAGAAAAAGAGATCAAGGAGATGAAGAAGTACAAACCAAAAGGCAAATTCAACCAAGACGAGTAAGTACATTAACCAAATAAGCCGCTAAAAACACCCCATGTAGTTTTAATGAAAAGTACACGAGAGATATAAACATGTACATGCAAAAGTATGAAATTTATAACAAAATCAAACAAGAACTCGATGTCCACGGTGTTACATTCCAGCCTGAGCTAAAGAAAAACAGTATGCTTTTAGCCAATTTCTCCTATCCAACCTTCAAATTTAGAAGACAGCTCGAAAGAAAGATCTATGTACAACGAACAAGTCATAGCAGAGCGACTATACAAAAACGCTGCGGAGATCAAGCAAAAGCACGAAAAGCTGCATGAAGAGTACTTCAAGTCCAAGCATCCTTTCAAGCCGCAAATCAACAAGGACATCTTTGCAAGAAATAAGCAAAGAGACAGTATTGATGTTATCGATGCAAGGATTACCGAAATTGATAATCGTTCAAGGGACGAAGACGTAGGCCTTAACTTATAACAACTTTAAATAAATCAAATAACTAGCCAAAATATTTTAGAACTCAAATATAACTAAAGTAATCGAAGCACTTAAAATGTGAATGGACGAAGAAAATGAAGAATGACAGAAATCTGATAATAAAAACCTATCTCAGTCCCGTAATTCTACAGTTTCAAAGTCGATTCAGTTTTCAACGCTGAAATAAATGTTCTGAGTATGACGAAGAGTCAAGTATGTTTGACTCAGCTACTAAAAACAGAAAATCTAAAGACCTAAATGATCTTGAATTGTCCGATTCTGATAAAGAAACTGGCCTCGTATCGACTACGCTGACTTTGACCCAAGACGTATCCAGAAATGATGATGGAGGCCACCAGAATGGTGTTATCAAAGAAAAACCTAATGAGTCGATTGCTGCTGGCTCTAATTAATTTATTAATTTACTGTTTTCATTATTTCAACTCGAAAGCTACGCAATTAAAATTGAACACTGAGGTGACGTGAGCCTTGCTCACCTTCCAAATACGTTTGTTGAATAAAACTTCAGAGATTAATGCATATTCTGGATTAAATATTTTAATACGCAGCGATTCATTATGAAGTATTTTGCATATAGCATGTTAATTATGATCTTCAGAATTCACCAAACTTAGCTCTCGACCTTTCATTTTCATTTCTTTACTGTGAAAGGATTGACAATGGGTCTATATAGCTGAACTTAAGCATCTCTTCATTTGATTGTATTTTATTTTGGGTAAATATGAAGGCATAAATATTGAAAAATTGGCAATGCCTGTACAAAGGATACCTACCATAAGATTATATTTTTCAGTATACAGTTTTCCTCAAAACTCTCATGGATACCTCCTCCTCTGCTCGACGTTTGTCGTTAAATGAAGCTTAGTATGCTTTCTCATATTGCCTTTCTGAGTGAAGCTTCTGCCGCACTTATCGCATTTATAAGGTTTGATCCCTTGATGCATCCTCGCGTGGTCGATCATATTCCAAGTTCTCTCCATAATTTTATTGCAGTCTTGGTACTTGCACTTGTAAACAGTGTTCCAGTTGCCGGTCGCTTCATTTTTGCGCATCATAATTTCGTATTCGAAGTCTTTAAGAATATCTAAGCTCGCCTCCACCTTCTCCATTCTGGATTCTAAATAAAAGTTAGCTTATTGCAGGCTCTTTCCTGTTGACTGAGCCGAACGGGCTGAGTCCAGTGAAGAGGCGTATAACAGTGATCAGAGTTCTTTCGAATTCAATTTCTTACTTTTATCGGACGGCTTGCCAACTGCATCTTTATTTGTCTCAGTCATTTGGATATTTTGACTGTTAGACTTCAACGGGCTGACTTCCTGACTTTCGTGCTCCTCGCAGACTATAAATAACCGAGGTGAGGAAGGTATATATGACACTGAGAAATCAGGTATTTGTGGTGGAGGCAACTTAACACTCGCATATAAAACCAAAATAATAATGTTTATCGTATCCATGTTGATTATAATGTTGAGCTTCATAATAAAATAACGATTGGACGTGAAATCAGCTCTCTTAGCACTCGTACTCTATTCTTTAGTGCATATTTTAAAATCGCGCAACGCCTGATATAGTCTAATGATGTTAAATTTCAGGTATACTAAAGATTTTTATTTTTCCGTATTATCGCTATCTCTTTAGTTCAAAAAGCGAGGTGAAGGGACTCGCTTTTATTCATACTGCAAAAGCGATATTGATAACTGAATAAATTTAGCTCCTGATAATCACTGATTTTTAATTATGTTATAACTAAGATTCTTTTGACTTCGGGGATCCAATCTGCTAAAATTTTTTTACAGGTAAATAATTAATAACGAGACGATCGTACGAATTTTTAAATTTACTAGTTATTTTTATTTAATGCTTCCTACATTGATTTAAAATACGCGAGGTCGGATAAATTATTTATAATATCGAAATGGAATTTTTGACGGCCGTGAAATAATCAACTGCGTCTTATAGTAAATGTATTTTATGAGCTTATAATCTTTACAAACAACACTTCATATTTTGAAATCAGCAGAGGTTAGGTCTTAAAGCAAATAAAATATCGTGTTTTAGATTTTTCAAACTTTATTATATGATTGCAATTTTATTTTGCAAATAGGGGCGGCCACCTCAAATTCTAAAACTTTTGTTCTAGAAGCTGAAATTCATATAATATACCATCCTTTATTGATAACTAATAGCCTGCTCGTAATTGATTATTTTCTCTGGGCTTCAAATAAAAATAACCATTTGTTGATCCGGAGAAAATGGCGGATTGTAAAACACAAATCGGAAAAACTGAAATCATATAGACAGTTTTACCTGAAGAATGACATTTGCAGTATTTATCATCTAGCCCCTCGTCTGTGATCACCTCGTTAGATATTCAGTTAGGTCTAGATTCTTCTCTTATAACATTATGGAGGTTTGCGTGGTCATAAAAGTCTAAATTTTCAACAACGAAAAGTGGTTGAATCTCAATAAGCTGATATTGGCACAAGTTCTGCTCAAAACCACGATATTCATCTCTAAATTTAAGCAGTCAGGATGGATGTGAATTTTATTGGCAGTTGCTATAAACAACATATCGAATAAAATTGCGAAAGAGACAAACAAAACGAAGCCTCATGCCTACCAATATAGCATGTGATAATCTGCAGGTATAGCTTGCTCCTGGTAATTGATGTGCTCGAGAAGGTTATTTAAAATGACAATCGGCATGTTTAACTCGCTTTCACTGATTCCTCTCCTCGCAGACTCATCTATTTTCATCGATCATGTACTTTCGAAGTTTAAGCACTCAAAATCGTTGTTGAGGTTCTGAAATCCGTTCGCAAAAGTCGCTCTAAAAGGTAAAATTTACTTTAAGATCCAAAAATAGAGCAAAGTATTGATAAATTTAAATTTTTGAGTTATTAGATTTTATTTTTAAAGTGCAAGAGTAGTGATTTATACATCAGACGAGTTATTAGCTATTATATAACATACAGGTTAAAAATGTATTAAGCTCCTTTATTAGGTAAAATACAAGAAGAAAGCCCATTTCTATGGCCCATGATAAACTATCATACTAAAGGAAACAGATTTTTCCACTAAGTAATAGTATCCTTTGAAGTCTGAACCCTTACTGATTTGAAATTGGCAGTCAGCTACATTCTCACAATTGATTTGTGAGAGTATTTTCAGGTAATTTATTTGCTTGCATTTGAGCTCTTGGAATTTGCAAAATTAATAAACTTAATCAGGCTCTATTATTCAATTTAAATACAATTACTGCAGTATTGCAGTCACATTGAAAATTAATTACTTGGTTAAATGGGGGTAGGCAGTCAATATAAACTTGCTACAGCAGTTTTCAAGACTAGACGTTATTAATTACAGCAGTAACAGACTTGCCGCCATTCACAATTAGCACCTCTCACAATTCAACTATTTTCGAGGTGTAAATCGTATGCTTTCTATTAACCAATTCAAGAATGCTCGGTATGTGTCTATGTGAGATTTAATTCGCTTTAAAATGAACGATGAAACGGTATTAATTTGCAACTAGTCTAAACTGCTTTTAAATCAGCCCTGAATAGCTTACCTGTTGAGCGACCTTCCGTAAGTATTCGATGCAGACACGAGCTGGTCGACAGCGGAATTAAACATCGCTTTGTTAGACGACTTCAAGCACTTGGTTAAGATTTTTAGCACATTCTGCAGTACAACTGTTTCCATCGGTAATTGACTAATGCAAATTGTGTATTAAGTCGATCATTGGATTTTCATCGATATCTTCAAAGTGCTCTGTTTCTAGAAACTCTTTCGCCATCTCTTCAACTTTCGCTGCATCTTGCTCGTTGTATGCGTTATACAGCCGCCTCACAGATTGAAATATTAAACTGTAAAAGGTGGAACTCATGCTTGAGTTCATTATGCTTTCTGTTGCAAAGGACTTCTCACTTTTGTGAATACGATAGAACAAGATTGACAAAATACTGAAAGTTGAGTGTATTTGAATCAGAACACGTTTTCTCTTCGTCTTCATTTTGCTTACTTTTCATGTTTTTGATCGCAGACTTTGACTTTAAATCAGAAGACATCGTGACAACCTTTTTGTTAACCTTGACAGTCGCGTTTTTAGGGACCGGAGTCTCTGGCTTTGCATTTAACGGCTCTAGTTGTCTGACCAATGCCTTTCTTTTTAAAGTTCTAATTTTAAACATATTTATTATTACAGTTATCAACTTTATTATATTTTCATAAAAATAGCGAAGACAGCAGCACTATTTTTTAGCGAAAGTTACGATATTTTAGCTATTATTTTACTAAAAAAATACTACTATTTTTAGCGGAGGCAAAAAATCTTGTTTTAAATAATATGCATTTATTTATATAATTTTTGCTTTAATAATTTAGTTACTTTTTCAAATAATATAATTGAAATATTTGATTAATTGTCAGCTCTTTCAAGTCTTGATATCATGTCTCTCATTCCCACCTGAATCCCTGAAATAATATCATTCGTGTCAACCGGAATGTCATAAGATGCTGTAGAATCAGGCTCAAATCCTCTATTTTGGTTTCGAATCGATGAAGCTTGGTTTAAAGCAGTTCTTTGGCTTGTAGCTGGTCTGCTTCTTGTTCTTTGGCTAAAATAGTCTTCAAATCGATTCTTTGCATGAGAATCCTTCTTGTGCCTAGTTAGCAGTCCTCGATCATACCTATTAAATACTTAAGCTTAAGTTGAACTTACGCTTTTTCTCGTTTTTTCAGCATTTGTTGCTTTTCAGCGAAAAGAGCCTGTCTCCACGCAGCTTTTGAGTTTTTATATCCCCTGGGAAGTCCAAGATCAGAAGTAGGCATAATATGAGTAAAGCTCATTTTGCCATTGTCATATACAACAAAGTCGCCCCACGCTTTGACTCTTAAAACAGTTCGAGGTGCGACAAATAAGCTTCCGCTCTTTCACGGTACACTATTCGGCCGCCGTAAGTGCAGTAACACAGTCGCTGTATATCAGCGAAGACGGCTTCTTTCGGGGTGGCATAGACATAATACCCTCCCTTATGGTCAGGCTGGGCCTTTTGAGTCAATTCGACGTTAATTCTGTACTCAACGGTCGGATCATATATCGAGTAGTACAGTGGTTCTGCTGCGTCTGTGCGCCAGTGTACTTGCCATTAAGCTTAGCAACGAGTTTATAGTAGTACTGGTATGTGAGTGCCTGCGCATTGGCTGTCTAAATGCATAAAGCCAGCATACCTTTCTCCTCTTCTTCGCTGAACTCGGCCATGATAATTTAAATTCAACTCGCAAAGGGTACCGAAGCTGCGACTGCATAATATATAATATTTAAATTGTAATAATTATTTTATTATATAAAATGGACAGACTTGATACCAGATTTGTTAAGGTCGCTGATAGAGACTGCGGAGGCGGCCTTCTTGGCTCTCTCGGCATGTTCTATAAAGTTATCGACCACAAGAAGGTTTATGATACGTAGAGACATGACCCTCAGCCATCCGGTTATATTAATATTCGTATTGAAGCGTAAGTTAATAAAGGGGACCTGTGAGAGGAATTCAGACTGATATGATGCTTTTGAAAGACCACCATTCCCAATTATAATTGAAAGACCAACACTCAGAGATGTCTTAAGGAACTATAGACTCTGAGACTTTGTCATGTTTTGTACTTTCTATTCCTTCGGTAAGAATCATTCGCTGTTTTCTTATTATTTTATTTGTAATTTTTGCTCTTGATAACATTTTAGCTAGTATTTATAAACCTATGTATTTGGATATGAGGAATTTGTAGCTTAATGAAAGCATCTTGGTCTTAACTTAGTTTGATAATCTATTTTAATAATAAACATATATTCTTAACTAATTGATGACAAAAGATAACCTAAGACTTTAGGAGTGGCAGCTGGATTTTCAATTGGAAGAATTTTCCCAGGAATGCAGCACAAACTTCTGATCTACGGAACCTTCGTGCATTCATTCTCAGTCTCAGGCTTAGCAGCAGCAACCTACGTGAACTACTGCAGACTAACAGGATACTGGGACAACGGACTCAGATGGAACGTACCAAACTACCATGCAATCAAGTTCGACTTGACGAGCAGATTCGAGGAGAACACATTCTTCAAGAGATTCAGAATCAGAACTGACTAAAGTTATTGCTTGTAAATCTTGAATATAAGTCTGCTGCTTTCATTATACCCAGTTGCTGTAATAATTACAAAATGTATTCAGCTCCAGCCTTAACTTCTAGTTTAACATTTGTGCATATTAGTTGTCTATTCTTCAGCAATATCGTTAAGCTACAACTAAGCATCCAGTTTTCTAGTGACAGGTAGCTCAGTAAATATACATATTTACCAAGTCGATTTTTAAGCTTAGTTACTTTCACTTTTCAACGGGTTTTAATATTCCCTAACTGGTTGAGTCTTGCTTTATCACAGTAAATGAAGCTTAAGAAGCACGAGCTTATAGTAACTTATTAAATAAGTTTTTTATTCAGCAAATTGATCGTCAAAATAACTGTATTATTTATAATTTAGATTACCAAACTGCCAATTTAGCTTTGCTTATTTTTAAAGATCCAGATAAAAAATTCTTTGCTGTCTGACTGATTTTATACTATTAATTATCGATAAGAGCAAAGTTTTTGGTGGTTTAGTTCTCAATAATCTTTTTCAAATGATATAAATCTATATAACATGAGATTTTCAATAAAGATGGCAAAGCAAGAATTTAATAAATATTTTATTTGAATTATAAAAATAAAATGTTTGATTCCAAAATAGCAGATAGCACTAGAAATTGACAGCCAAATAAGGTTTGATTTTGCGTTGAGAATTATTAAATCTACCTTACATATTTAATATTTTATATTTGCATTCATACTGTGAATCATGCACGTTTTAACTATCTTTACTATACTTTTGAAAAGTAATGAGCTTTGTAATAAATTTAAAATTTTATAGCTTATTAATTCTAAGTCTAAATGATATTTACAAATTTTGGTTTATGCAAACTAATAATTTATAGATGATGCAGTCATCTATGAATTTATATCATGACTGATCTCTGCAGCCATTTGAACTTTACCACGTTAACTCTCATGCTGACTATGTAAAAGTTATCAATGCAATAAATCACTACAACACACGAAAGAAGACGATAGTTGAAAACTTAAGTAAGAAGCCTAAATCTGAGATTTACTTGCTCATTCAGTCGTTAATCTTTACTACAGAGACTGTGCTGAGCGAATGCAAATAAAATGAACTCAAAAGCTGGCCAAGAACAAGAGCAAAAGAAGCAGTCCGACAAGCAATCAGATAACATCGAAGACCAGCTAGATGGTGACACCAACGAAGAGCTTGCAGTAATAAATAATTCTATTCTTTTCTAACCTATTCAGACATTTTCAAAAAGCAAGCAGGAAAGCCCGAAGTCAAGGTTCAAATCAGAAAATATATTTTCTGTAAGTATCGATATGCTGACTGGTCCAGTCGCTCGCAATAAAAGTGTTGAATAAGTCAAAGTCGAAGATGAGCTTGTCCAAAAAGCTCAGCATGGTGAAGTCAAATCTATCGCTCATAAAGTCCAAAAACATCGACAACATCAACGGCATCACCGATGTGACTGTTTTAGAGGAGAAGCTAGACGAAGCCAAAATCAGGCTGACCGATGATAAGCCTCTAAAATGGGCTGTCTACGACTTCAACTGCTTAGTGCATATGAAGTCTCGTGAGTACGAAGACGTGACAAGCTTAAAGTAAAGCAAATACTAAACTCACTAAACTTCAACCTGCCCTCGTATAATTTAAATAGGAAATAAAGTGATAATCGTCAAGTCCGAGTTTGAAAAAGTCGACAAGATCGACGATGAAGGCGAAAGAGTCAAGATGAAGTATGAGTATGTCTCGAAAAGCAACGAAAGTGTAATCTTAACCAGCTTAAATCAGTTTAGAAATAACATGATCAAAAACAGGATCGTACAGAAATAGAAAACGATACCGCGAAATTTTGGCTGAAAAAGAAAAGATGCTTTCTGCATTAGTTGGTAAATTTTTGTTTTACTGCTTTAAAACTCCGATCTTACAGATGAAAATGAAAAGCAGAAAGTTCGGTATTTAGCCAAACAACTCGAAAACAAAGCGCTTAGAGACCAGAGGAACAGAAATAAAAATAGTAGTAATAATCGTGAAAATGAAGAAGAGGTCGAGACTTTAGACCAAAAACGCGAATACGAGCAATTTAAGAAAGCAGTCTACACTCTTGACTTACTCAGTCACATTAAGATGTATAAATAAAAAGAAAAAGGAATATGCCAACGACGGATCTCAAGAGAATTTTAAAGTAATGAAGCTTGATTTTGAACTCCTAAAAGACCTGTTCAAAAATAAAAGAAATTATTGCAAACCGAACGAAGTGCTAATAAGCGATGAAGTTGAATTCAGTGGAGATCGAACTTCCCCAAGAAACCGATCGAAGACCTCAAGTAATCACATGAACATGATGAGAACAATGACTGATTCCGAACGGCATTCTTCTTCAAAATAAGCTCGAGAGGATAGAAATAAACAGAAAGTGGGAGAAGTTAAAAGACAGCTCGCTTAAATTTAATTTCCTGTACAGTGCAATCAGAGACACCGAAAACTTGATGGTATTGCTATCATCTATTCTTACATTAATCTTGCCCTTTTTAGCTCAGGAATACAAAGACCCACGAATATCTGTGTGACATTGTAAACGCCAAAAATATTGAGTTCAGCAGCCTCCAAAAGCAAAGAGACTATTTAAGGCGAAACTACAATATTTTAGGAAATTATTTGCAAAACGATAAAGGATTCATTCTTTCTGAAGACATTCAAGATGCACTAAATGTAAGTAGCAGTTGCAGTTAAAAATAAAACAGCTGGGTTCAGGTTTTATTCGCGACATTGTGCTTTATTTTAAAATACACTGAGATATTGATTAATTTGTGCTGGTTATTAGATATATTTAACTTGCTATATTTAAAACCCCAAGTGTTATTTTATCTTTAACAGAGCGATGAAATTCATCGGACAGTCGGCCAACTGCATGATAAAAGTGAAGTAGTAAAAACAGATGTGATCGTATTAATCGAAAAAGTGAAAACTGTGCTTAAAGACGTATCATGTTACTTGTATCAACTGATCTCGAAGTAACTTTAAAGTCTAACTTTTCAGGATCAACTACAAGCTGCAGCTGATTGAGTCCAAAAGACCTTATTCAGTTCCTGCGGAAATTCTCGAGATAGGAAGTGCATTCAGTCTCCAAATTAATACTGCGAAAGATAGCGAATTAAAAAGCGACAAAGATTCGAATATCAGCAAGAGAGACAAATCAACATCAAAGCCTACAAGAAGTGAGATTTTAAATGCGAAAAAGCAAAATAAAAGAAAACGGTCGATTTTAGGAAGCAAAATGTATACGCAGTCGCTTTCTTTCTCTCCGAAGAACAGTTCTTCTTCGAGGAACGAATTTTCGTTTAGTAATCTAAGCATTATTGACTGGAAAATGTTTGCAGAAAAGGTAAAGCAGTATGTCATTAAGTTAAATTCACTGATCCATCAGAAGTTGAACCAGACTGAGACAACAGTCACGCAGGAAAAGAACACGAATGAATTCAAGCAGCTCACTTGATCGAAAATTAAGTTCTGCAAAGACTTAAACCAGCTGATTGAAAATATGTTCGGCGATCAAAGCAGATGTGACTCGATGCTGCAAAGAGTCCACAAAACTCAGCACCAGTTCTACTGAAGCACAAATGAAGAGTACAGAGGCTACTCTGAAATACAAGGATATATCAGAGAATCCAAAGCTAACGATGCCTTTGATGAGTCTGACAGCCATAAAGAATCTGAGCAAGAGTATATGAAGATCAAAAATTGACTTGCAAAGGTAACCGCAGTTAATTTGACTAACTAGTCTCTTCGTTTATCATTCTGATTACAACTTGGTGTTTATACATAGAGTTCACAAAGGCACGATAATTTTAGAAACAGGCCAAGAAGTAATATCAAGCAGTACGATAGACTGTTCAATTCAGAACAGTCAAAAATTAACCCAAATTTCATTAAAATGTCAAAAATCATTAAAGATTCTGGAAGAGTCGAGTTCGACAACCAGATGTTCAACGAAGTATGCATCTCAGCTTGATTAAATAATAATTTTGCGTTTTATTCAGGTGTTTGAAGCAGTATGCCATCCAGAGTCAATTAAATACAAGAAGAAGGAGATCTTCAAGACTTTAGACTCCCAAGTTAAGAAGCTGCAGAAGATCAACAGCAAAATAAACGGTCAGACAATTCGACAAAGTGAAAGCTCGAGGTAACGGCCACCACTTGCAAAATTCATTCGTATAGAGCGATAACTCCTAGTAAAAGTATCACAATGGATCGGAGAAGGCTTTTAAAGTCAGCCAGCAGTGAAAGGTGAAGACTAAATGCAATAAGAGAGAACGCTAACACTATTTACAAGGAGATTGCTAAGAAACGACTGAAGAGTGCAAGACAAGGATTAGTTAAGAGCAGAACTGCAAACTATAAATTCACTAATTAGAATTCGTATTAATTCAAACAACCTCATTTTTTACATTTCTTCGCTATGAACTGAAATATTTAGCAATAGTCGCTGACCGAGTACAAAAAGTTTTATGCTTGAATTAAATTTATATTTTAAAATATTTAAAACTAATGGACAAACTAGACGTTAAAAAGGACGTAATCGATGAGCCTATTGATTTAGGCCAAAAGAACGGCTTCGTGATTGCAACTCTCGGCAGGGCCTGCAAGAATCCCGAAACACTGATCAAAATGATTGACAGTGGAATGAATATTGTCCGCCTGAGGCTTTGACAAGAGGAGCGAAAGATACAAGTAATAATGTTGGAGTACTTAAAAGAAGCATTTACTCACAAGCCTCATAAATAAATGCTACCTGATGGTTGACATTCGAGGCCGTGACATCACTATTGGAAGCTTCGAGAACAAACAGCCCTTTATTGAAGTCGAAACAGGTGAGGATCTCGAAATTTTTATTGATATTGAGGGCGACATAAAATCGACCCAAAAGCGCTTAGTAACAAATGAAATTGGAATCGACCGTATTCTCAGCAAAGGCGATATTATATACCTCGGAGATGGAGTCATAAAAGCTTCAGTTTTATCTGTTGAAGACGGAATTACTCTCGTAAGAACAAAGTCAGACGGAAGAATTTATGAATATTCATCGATTATTGTTCCAGACAAGCACTCAAGTCTATCAGTAATTCAGGAACAGGACATTCAGGACCTCCAATACCTAAATTCAAAACACAAGATTGACTATGTCAACGTTCCCTACGCGTCGACAGACGAAGACATCAGAGTAGTGAGGAGGCTTTTGCCATTTTTAGACCAAGCAGTGATCATGGCCCGCGTGGAGGATAAAACAGCATCGATTTTGCAAGAAGCAGACGGTATTATCATTCAGAGAAGGTCGCTCGGTCTCTCAATAGTCTCAGAAAAGCTATTTGCGCTTCAAAATTTACTCCTTGAGCAGTGTAAGCTCAAGGCCAAGCCTGCAATACTCGCAAATGAAATCGTAGAGTCCATGACTGATAGCGATACCGCTTTGAGATCTGAAGTTGCCGATATTCAAAACTCATTGGTGCAAGGCGCAGACGGAATACTCTTGGATAAGGAGACGGCATACGGAGACTACCCAATCGAATCAGTTGCTATGGTTTCAAAGACGATAGCCGAGACCAGCCACATGATCGATCCTTATAAGAAATTCAAGACTTTATATTCGATCTGAGACTTCACAGACAAAGATGAAGTTTTAGTTATGAATGTTGCAAAAATCATTCTGGACAAAAACAGAGAACCGATCGATTATATTCTGACACTCTCTAAGCAGGGCAGAATGTCAAGACTGCTGGCAAAGTACTACCTGCCCATCGATATTATTGCTTGTTGTCCAGACAGCAAAGTAGTCAAACAATTAAATTTGGTGACTGGAATAAAATCGATGAAAGTTCCAAATTACTCATCGAAGCTTTTAGGCCCAGACCATCTCATCAAGATTATTATGAGAACCAATCGAAGTATGGGACTTGGAACCCCAGGCCACTGGGTCATTATATTTAGAACGTCCGATTCAAAGGACAAAGACGATGAAGATGATCACTATTTTAAATTTGAGAAGATTCCTGAATAAATATAGCACTTAAATTACTAAGAATTTCACATTTATTCAAAATCACGGTAAAAAACTTTATTTAGTTTCAATATAACTTTTAGTTTTATTCTATGTAAATTCAACTGCAGATTACATATAATTTTTATTGAGATTTTAAATGGAGGAGCAGAAAGACGAAGTCCAAATGCGATATTTAGACGGAGACAAACTTGATATCTTCACTCTTGAGACAAACGTCAGAAAAATGGTAAGCACATGTATGTTTATCTGTATACAGATCCGAGATCTGCTTGAACCTGTGATCATCAAGGCTCATGAAGACCGCAAGGATATGAAAGTCATCAAGTAACAAAATAGAAATATACGACGATAAGCTTGAACTCCTCGAATGCACGGTCTTCAATAAAGAAAAGAAATAAAGACGCATTCGAGGATATGTACGAGAAGATCGCAGAGCAAAGCTCAGAAATAAAATAAAATACAGAAACGACAAGACTACGAAGCCGAGCTTAGAACTGAAAATTTCGAATATTTGAAAACTGAAATTTACCAAAATAAAAAATTTGTTGATGACCTCCGTGAAAAAAACACTTGCTTATGATGAACGACTTCCACGATCTCGAAGAACATATCAAAGAAATGCAAATAAAAATCGTGAATGGTAAGTGCATTGTGTTTAGTAATAATTACAGACATGAAGACATCAACTGCAAGACTTGCGAATCTCATCGAGGTACTGAATGAAAAACTAAACAGCACTGATTCTATGAGCATCACGAACAACACCAAAATTGGTTTACAAGAAATCCAGATTGCAAAGCTCAAGGAAGACATCGAAAACTTAAAAGAAAAGACGACAGTCAAGTTTAAAGCAAGTCTTCTGCCGTCATTCTCCATAGGAACTTACAGAAAGGCAAGAGACGTTCCAGCCGAAAATTGAGTTCGAAAACTACACTGAAAGATTTCAAAGTAACGCAGCAGCTTAATTATTTTAGTAAAACTGAGCGAATGAGTGACTGAAAGTGAAAAATTATTAAACCGGTAACGATGCGTGTCATTTGTACTAGAATAATGACGATTGAGAACTATGCTGACAAGTACATTCCGATCAAAATCCAAAACGCTATCTTAGATGCGCTCAGAGAAGTCATGCCTAACAAGTTTGCGAAATAAAGTCAAAGAGTACGAAGAGAAGGTCAATAAGATAATCCACGCGACTGTTCTCAATGACCAAGGAGTCGCTGACCTCGATTCAAAGAAGAAAAGCATCATTCAAAGCATGGTGAAGACAAATGCAAGTCTGTTTGTGCCATCCACCGACAAGCAAAATCCAATCATGCAGTCGCTTGGAATGACTCCTGAATACAAAAAGAAGAAATTTAATAAATCGAGTCTGATTAATCAGTACTCAAGCATCATCAGCAAAAGATGTAAGAAAGATAAAAATTTATTAATTTGGAAATTCACAAGTTAAATTTTGGTTTAGATAATAAAGAGGAAAAGAAATCTGTAAATAATGAATCAGCAAGCAATTTTGAAGATGCAGATGATGTAAGCAGCACTAGTTTACCATTTTACAATACTCATAACCGTTGTTATGATCACCATTAACTCCTTTATCTTATAATGATCTACTGTTGCTATGAAATTA
>JAGYYN010019524.1:0-15502 GCA_021441665.1 Euplotes cf. woodruffi 2 WChen-2021 | reverse complement strand
ATGTAACCGATGAGTCCCATGACAACAAATCCGATACAGCACGCTGACAAGATTTTGAGGTATTCTATAGCACAGCTCAGATATGTCTTGGATTTCAAATGGAAATCTTGAGTAATCGAAATCAAAGGCACCGAAGGAATGCCACTTACCTTCTTTGTTTGGTTTCTGTCACTTCTCCATGAATCTGACTGAGTCCTTGTAGAAGGTCTTTGCCTGTCCAGAAACACTGTTGTCTTTTTTGTTGTCAGTGCTGTTGATTCTAACTTTACCCATTTTTATTTGTCAAGAATTTATTTAATTATACAGAAAGTTGCTTTAAATCATCAATCCGCACTGTTGAAATGCAAATCGAGTACTGAGCTAAATTTATATTAAAATATCAAATAGTATTCTTCAATCAGCGAAGCCAATCAACACGCATATGGCACCAAAAACTGAAATAATAATTTACAATAAAATTTTTATGATAAAGTTGCAAATAATTTCTGTTTAATAAAAATAAACAAGATGTACTGCCTTTACTTTTAGTTTATAATAAAAAATTAAAAGCTACAAAATGGTTATACACTAATTGTGAGATATACCTCATCTTAAATTTGATTAAGTTTGGATGAAATGAGCAAATAATAAGCAAAAAAATCTATCCGCAGTGATAATTAGACAACCGCTGATAATATCGCACAGTAGCTCTAAAGCAATTGATAATATAATTTTAGGCTGTACTTCAAATATGTATTCAGACTACCTTAAGATTAAGCACATGAAGTCGGGGAAACACGCAGATCTCAAGCATTCTGTCAAATCAAAGCAGCGGAATTCTGAAAAGGTAAGCAATCTGTTTTTATGCTAACACCGACTTTGCAAAGAAGCCGCGAATGGTACAATTGTTGTAATGCGTATCAATAAGGAAATGCAGCTAAGACTAGATTCATTAGTTGTTGATTTACTATTTACACTGCGATTTCGGAATATTTAGCGACTAATTAATTAACGAGTTTATTTAACAATTATGATTTGTCAAAATATATAAATGTAGATAAATTCATTCTGAATTCAATAAGAATTAATGTTACACTAAATTACAGAAGCAAACGAGAAAATAATATTTAAATTAGGTGCATAACAGTCACAAATAAGCCTCTTAATATCTACGAGTTCTTCAAATTCATCCAAGGCAGAGTATTTGTAACACAAAAGGGAAGAATAAGCGTAGTTGAAATGAGCCAGTGACTTTCAGCAGATAAATTTTCAAAAGTTATTCATTCATACGTAAAGATTTTGAAGAAATATCTAGATCAAAACCATATTTCGAAAGTCAGTCAGCAGGAGTTTATGAACCACTCGACGTTATTGTACTCAAGCGCCAAAGATTCGATCGAGACTCTTGTGAGAACGTATGAAAATCTTAGTAAAACTGACACTCAATCTCATTTAAATCACGTTGTTGACGTTTCGAGAAATTCCTTGACTTCAAGTCTGAGTAAAGAAAGCAAGTGTAAAGGCGAGCTTAATCATACGACAAAACTTTCGTCATCGAAATTGAAAAGTACAGCAGTGCAAAGCAAATAATTATCCTTTAACTTCAAGAAAGCAGAGTAGATTAAAATAAGTTTGACAAAAATGAATTAGCGAATTTGTCTTTGAAGTGTGACAAGTCAGTTAGCAACCAGACTTTAGTCAAATATATTTCGACACAAAACACCAAGAAGAACAGCAAATTAGAGGACAAAAAGTCACTGATATTGACTCTTGCCTCCAGAAACAAAGAGAATAGAGGCAATAAAGGCAGTTGGTAAGTAGCCTCCAACCCGCAAGTGTCCTTGCGCAGAAGTCGTGAATTTGATAATATTTTTACGTATAGCATAAAATCAAAAAGTATATCTGAAGAGAATGTCAAACAGTTCAAAATAGAGAAGAAAATCAACAACTATTACCGATGAATTGGGTCGGTAAGTGACTCGCTGCACTTTGTGAACAAACGCAACAACTCTCAAAAAGACGAGGAAGCTAACAACACGGAGTACTTTTTAGTTAGTATGGCTAAAGAGAAATAAAGACCAGAGGTCGAACTCGGCTATGCTTGTCTCTGACATAGTGTGTTCAACACCCAGGAACATTTCATCAGTGATCAAGGATAACTCAACTTCTCCGATTACGATTGGCATTCAAAAGCATCAGAACCCTGGATTGGTGCCTCATGGGGAGGAAGCCGAGAAGGTTAATAATGAAGAAAGACTAAACATTCAAACCGAATTTAGTCCTCTAAAACACGATGACATCGTGAAAAATAAAAATAAAGAGAAGAGCATAGATCTCAGTTGTAAGTCTGGCTCTTTCAAAAGTTGAAATCATAGTATACTGACTGCAAAGTTGCTTAACAGCAACAAACTGTCAAAATACTTGACTAATTTTATTGGCGGTAAAGACTTCAGGTCGTCTGAAGAACGAGAACTTGCAAAATGAACGTTCCAGCCGAAGTTCTTTGTAAACCACAGAAGGTATAAGACAATTAAAGGAAAGATTACAGGATACATAAATGGCGAGAATTCTCTTGACAGACCAAAGAATGTATCCATTTATCTGGGAAAGTAAGCAGATCTGTTATTTCATTAGCTTGTATTTTCGCAAATACCTACCTGCTTCTGCGAAGCACATGATAAAACTTTTACAATTGAAAATTAATGACAATGACTCTAATGATTAATACAGAAGTAAGAAATGAAAAGTAAATATTTCAGAGGAGCAGTCAGCCAGTCGATCTGAATGCAAATATGCTATAGTATCACCAAAGAGCAATATACTTTTTAATAACTCGGCATCTGGCCTCAGCAAGAACCAGATCATTAGTCCAGGCAACAAGAAAAACTTTGCTGTAAGTTTCATTAATCTGAAGAAAAATAATTTTCGTTGATGAAAATTAATCTATTTTACGATAATATTGCATATTTCTGAATTATTTATTTTGAATAAAATCAATCAAAAACACATTGTTTAAAATTAAGTTTTAAAAAAATATTTTACAATCTCGTTTCAGTCGATGACATAAATAACTGCTTTTAGCTTCAAATTCCTAAAGTGACTGGAGATGCGTCGAACTTGGCTTCAGTCTTGAAATTCGGATACACGCACAAGTACCAGTCGAACTCGCAATTAGAGCCGTGTTCCACGATTGATATAAAATCGATGAAGTTCCTCAGCTCGCCGACAAACACGATGACTATATCGTTTCACGAGTTGAGCAAAATCAAGTTCTCTAGTTCGCAGTTAAGCAGCCCAATGAAGCAGACCAAAGTCAAGAAGGCACTGGGCGTTCAACAGAACGGAAAGCAGAAGAAGAGATCACCAAAGTAGGAGCCTGGCTTCACAAGTACTATTTTATACAAATAACATGTTTTCTAATTCAGCCATATCTAACAGGATATAAATAGTATGTATTCAATATTGTCATCGTTACGGAGCTCGTAGGCCAATCAGCAGTGCAACGCATTTTTTGACTCCTAAAATATATTATTTGACTGGACTATAGGAATCCCTCTTTGCTTTTATAATGATAAAACTGATTTTTAGTTGTAAATTTACTATAAAACCGCTGGAAATTTATGATTTTTATACAAAATAAAGAGTTTATATTATCACAAATAGTTGTTATATTTATGATTAAAATCTAGTCTCGATAGAGTAATATTTTTAAGATTATGCCTATTTAACTTATTAAAAAACTAAAAATATTTGTTAAAAAGTAACGGTCAAACTATATTTAATTAAGATGAGATTAATCACAGGTTTAGCTTTGAGAATGAAATAAAAATAATCTTTAAATTTTATATTTGAATCCGAAAAAGAAATGTATAATCATCAGTTAGAGAATTCAGACAAGCAAAGCAGGAGGGGATATTCGATGCCCAGAAATAAAACCAAGTTCGTGGTTAAAAACCAGCCCCAATTTCAGAATTTTCAGACCTCACCACTAAAGGAGAGTGCACCGAAGTCTAAAGAAGTGAGGCCAAATTCAAAAGAAAGAAACGGAAAGAGTCAAAAGGAGAGGGTTTCTAAATACTCCGCTAATATCAGAACTGATATCATGAATAATGTGAACAATTTGAGCAACAAGGCGCATCGTTCACCAGTTCCCAATGTAAAAGCGAGCCCGTTGAACCTCAAGGAGATCGGGCAGATGGCCATGAAGTCAAATGTAAAGAACAGCACAGTGCTCTCATCAACAAATTTCATAAAGATGCATTCGACTGGATACGACTATGGTGATGGTTGTGAGCAAAAGAACACTCTGCAGAAGTTTCACTTAGAAAAGAGAATTAGCAATTCTGCTTCTTCTAATACAAAAAGCAGAGAGACTGCTGCTTCAAGCAGAAACAAAGGCAAGTATGCACAGAGAACCACTGACAGCGAGAATCTCACAAGTCATAAAGCAATGCTGAAGAACTGAACCCAAGGCTCTATGAGAGCCAACGACGATGTTAAGTTCAGAGGCAAATCAACAAATGCAAGAGAAAAGGAAAAGATACTGCAAAATAGCTTCCTTGTGCAGGAGTGTGTTAACGAAGACTCTGAGTACAGTAACGATGTCTCTGACGAGTCTGATTGCGAGCTCTCAGAAGAAGAAAAGTCAGACTGTGGACAAGAAGATAACTATTCAAGAATCATCAGTAAAGACAATTCTAACATCACAACATCTAAAAAGTTAGGTCAAGCTAACAGACCGACTTCTGCAGTGAGGAACTGCGAAATTCCGTCAATGAGCAGACATGTAAAAAGACATAAATAAGATTCCGTGTAGCGTACGAAAGCCAACTAATTCAGTAATTGTTCTTCACAAGCCTCCAGTTCAAGGAGGAAGCGAGACAATATTCTTCCAGTACCCTCCGTACGTTGGGAAAACGAAAGAATCAAAAGGCCAGTTAATTACATACTCGCAGGATGAGTTATCAAAATCAAAGTTGACCTTAAAGATTTCTGAGTCCACGCACATTTACAATTCAGTCGTGAACTCATGTAAAAACGCGGGTTTCTTTTTGACCGACGTCGGAAAGGACTTTAACTTGCTTTGGACTGGGGCAACCAAAATCGAAGTGCTGAAGCTAATGAACAAGTTCCAGAAAGTTAATCACTTTCCTGGCAGTTATAACCTCGGAAGGAAAGACCTTATGTGGAAATAATGTATCAAGCATGAAGAGGAAGTTTGGCGCTGATTATAACATATGCCCTAAGACTTACATTTTCCCATGCGACTACAAACGCTTTATAATTGAGTCAAAGTCAAGCGAAGTTAACAAAAGCTTTTACATCATGAAACCAGTATCTTCAAGCTGAGGACGGGGAATCAAGGTTATTAACACAACGATGGGAATGCCGAAAAACAAATAAAGGGTATCTTGTAAGCAAGTACATCACTCGGCCTCATCTTATTAAGGGGTACAAATACGATATGAGAATTTACTGCCTTGTGACATCTTATGATCCACTTGTGATATATATGTTTAAAGACGGACTAGTGAGATTTTCGACTGAAAAGTTCTCATTGAAGACTAAAAACCTTAAAAAGAGATACATTCATTTAACCAATTACAGTGTTAATAAATAAAGCAGAAAAATACGTTAAAAATTCATTAAATGATCCAACTAATAATGCTGCATGTGACGATTCTCATATTTTAAGTAAATGGAGCCACCAGCAGCTAAAGCAATATATAAACGATTTGGGGGAAAGCTGGAAGAACGTTGAGACAGACATCAAAGATGTGCTAATTAAAACAATCATTTCAGCAGAGCCTCACGTAGTTCACCAGCAAAATGTTGCAACAAGATATAAAAACTGATGCTTTGAATTATACGGATTTGATATATTGCTAGACCACAAGTTGAAGCCTTGGCTGATTGAAGTTAACACAAACCCATCGCTGAGCAGTTCTTCTGCATTCGACAAGAACATCAAGACCAGACTTATCTGCGATACGCTCACATTAGTTGGCTTGAAAGCTTATGACAAGCAGAAGTATAAACAAGAGCAAGAAAAACTCGCATCTATTCGGAGGATTAACGGATTCTCAAAAATGAACAAAGCGATTATGGCAGAATTGCGTGACTCCAAAATCCAGACTCAATACGGTGGATTCATGGGTGATAACGAGGTACTTGATCAGTTCATCGAGCAGGAAACAAGACTTGGTGGGTTTGAGAGGATCTTCCCCCACGACTACAATGTGAACTACTACTCGCAGTTCTTAGAAACTGAAAGAGCCAATAACGATATTATTAGAAACTACATTTGCAACTGCTAAAGCGAAGCAGCAGTGGGTGGCATTCAAAATATCAAATTATTGATTCATTATTTTTATTCAACTTCTGCTTATTATTTTAAGCAAAATGTAGACTTTTTCTGGATTTAAATTGATTAAAATTGAAACATAAATCATTAAAATTAATATTAATTACTTAAAACAAAATATTAATAGAAAATAAAGATAAAAATAAAGCGATAGTTCTTTTTAAGTAATAAATCAATATGATCAAAATTATTATTAAAATAGTTTTATAAGTTTAACATTAAAATATAAACTACTAATTTACAACTAAACATAAATTTAAAATATAAAATTAACATCGAAATAAATTAAAATTAATAATATTTTCTTAAAATTTTGATTATTTTTAGTCTTTTAAAAGTTCAATCTTTTAATTTAACAAATATTACTTTGGCTAGCAACAAGTCTTTGTTGAATTTATAATTAAGTACTTCACAATATTTGATATAAAATCGAAATCTTTATCAATCCACAAGTTTTATTCTTGATTTCGGTTCTCGGTATAAAATAAATCAAATTATGTAAAATATGTATGAAATGATAAAATCACGATTGCTTATTTGCAATCCCAATTATGCTTTAATATAAAAAGTAAATTGAGACATAAATTTGAAATTGAACTCAACAGTAAATATAAATTTAAAATAAAATATGAAGAGAGTATATGAAAAGTACTGCACTATTGCTTTCTCTTGGCTTCGCCTCCTCATTCTCGGTCTAATACAGAATATAGATTGACAACACTGAACGACTCTGATGTAGAGTCAGTGCATTCGAACCAGTTCGGTAGCAACCCGTGATTTAAATTTAAATAAGACACTTTCAAACTCAAATTTTAATAATGACGAGTCGATAAATGGTATGACAACTATTCTCTTTCTTCGTTGTTTTAGTAATTTGAGAATAGTCTACTCTCATATGTTCAAAATATACTAACTCATTTTTATTGTGAAACCTCAGGGCTTGAGTCGAAGATAAATAGCCTAGGCCATCAAATCTTCATTAAAAATTAGCTTGTATGAATCGAACCAACGCAGCTATTCCTTTATTAATAAAAATGTGTATAGAAAAGCAGACGAATGAAGTATACAAAGCTTGTATTTCGAATGTAAGCTAAGTAACTCACATTCATAGATGCTCAGTGTATTTGATTCCCACTGAGATGAAGAGTTCGTAATCGACAAGCGGCCGCAAATCACAAATGGAGTCATTTTCTCGAAGATCTGAAGCAGCAAGGACAATTACCTTGCAGCAGGCAAAACTGAAGACAATTATAAGTCAAAAGGAGACTACGCAGCTGAAGGCAAAAGGCAAGCAATATAAAAATTTAAATTTCCTTCGTCTCGTAATATTTTGCTTTTAGTCACCAGTCGAAGGATGTTTTGAGGAAGAAAAGTAAGAACAAGAGGAATATCCTCAGAGACCCAAATGATAAACGCAGCGGGCTTAAGAAGATTAGCACTGACGCTTACGCAAACGATTCGAAAAAGCGCGGATCTATTAAGAAAAGCTTAGACTCTCGAATAAATGGGCAAAATATCTTACAAATTTCAAATAAGAAGATGTTTAACCAAAAGAGTGAAATAGAAAATATTGTTACGATGAATGACAGCAAGTTTAACAATGCTGAACGCGCTCCGACCCAACAAATGCAGAAGCGGAGAAGTACGAATATGCGGAACAACCAGTTTGAAAACTGCATCTCTGATAATGCAAATTCAAAGATCAATTATTCTGACATGTACTCGAACTATAACTTCAGTAAGCCAATTACGAGCAATGACAAGCGAGTTGCGAGGAAAAGGACAACTCGGCCCCTGAAGAACAGAAAGTTTAAGAAACAATCAATTAACAGAAGATGTGATTCAGTCAGAGATATTAACAGTGAAGTTAAAGATAAGGTACTTGCGATAAACGCTTCCTTCGTTATTCTGAACATCCGCAATTCACTAAAATATTTATTTATACTTGATATAATTTTAGGTGAATCTTGAAAATAAAGCTAGTATACGTGCTTAAAATAGAAAAATGTAACTTTTGAAACGCTCATTAAAATAGCAGACCTAATGACTATCTTTTAAAATACGGCGGGTCAATAATGATAGCATGAGCAATAACTAATATAGAGCTTAGATATGCTTATGGCCTCTGCAGTTTTAATTATTAAGACTTATAACTCTATGCTTACTTTTCAATAAAGATTGATGAACATGTTCAGATGTCTCAAAACAATAAAATCGAGCGACAGGTAACAATGGAGGCGAAACAACTCAAGGTATGTGAACAATCAAATTTATTTACCTTTTGATGAAATATATTTTACTATACTTGGAGAACTTAGCTTTTGTTTTCGCGATTACAATGCTATGATTCAAACAAAATTTAGAGCAAAGACTTAAACTGAATTCCATTTAAGAACAAGCACGATGCAGACAAGCCAAGCAAGATAAAGTTTACAAATATCTCAATCGAGCAGGTCACTGCACTTAGCGATCAGAATAATTCATTTGCTAAAATAACAAAGTAAGATATCAAGCACCGCATTTTTACTTTTATTTTTTGTTTAAATAGTAATTTATTCTTTTGCGTTGCAAATAATAACTCAGTTCGGAGTAAGATTTGTAAATGACCAAATCCTCGTGTCTCTAATCATAACTTAGCTACGTATCGAACCAAGGCGTGCAAAGCACTAAAAATATTCATAAGCAAGCATTAAAAGTCCGGCAGGCTGGAGAACTGCAGCCAAAAGTTGAGCCGATTGCCCCGATCCCGATCAAGAGCCAAGCTGTGAAAAACATCCAGAAAATACAGGAAAAAGACATCCAAAGAGTAAAGCAAATCAGCAGTGAGACAGCGAGCCACGAACCATCGTAAGGAGACTAAAATAGCATTTAGGATCCTTCAGCCGCAGTGACAGAAGATCAATTCAGTTGCTCCGATTAAAAAGATCAAGACGAGAAGAGACACGAGGAAGGAAAATATTAAAGCCAGATCTAATTCAAGCAATTTGCTAAATAAAACAGAGGAAGACCTCGGAAAGGACATCAAAAAGGAGATCTTTGAGAAGCATCAGAGCTACCACTCTGCTCAACGATCACAACTGAATAGCAGAGCTGGAGAAATCACAGTTTTACCTAATGCTGTGTGGATGTCGCTGAATGAAAAACGAAGCAACGACAACACCGGCACGTGGAAGTGCGGAAGACACATGATCCATTTGCTACCTTCAACTCCCAATGTGTTTAGGTAATGTGAAACGCCTCGAGTTTTCAAGAAGAATGGAGATGATGGAGCGGCCGATAGTTATCATCAACTTCTGCGGAATTGTTGGAAACTTCACAAAAGAACAAATATTTTCTGATAGCAAAGTTAAGTTTGTTATTCGTGGAGGCAGTGCATTGGCTCTTCAATATTTCTGATCTTATTTCCAGGTCGTTCTTTTTCTGCATAGCGATTCTAAAAACTACACGAATAAAATTCGTGAGTGGCTGAAAGTTCACAACATCATGGTGGATGCAATTTATAGAAAGAAGAGCCAGGACAACAGCTACGAACAGTGATATACTCAGATATTTAAAGATTTCAACATCACAAGCTCCAAAAGCATCTCAACAAGAGTTCTCGTAATCTCTTCGTTTGACTTAGACTCAAATGTACTAAAAAATGACTTAGAGCTCAAAAGCCTTTTGAGCAAAGAAGGAAGGAAGCTTGTTAGAGGACTTTATTTTACTATGAACTCAAAACTCGAATCTTCGGATCTGACGGCTCCTCTTGATGTTAATAATAGCTCAAAGAAGTCGATTTTAGATATGCCTTTGACTCTATTATTCCCGAATATTTTGAGCGATACTGGTGATGAGCTATCAATGCTATCGATATTCAAAATAGTCATTACTATTGCCTTACTATCACTCAAGGACAGAACGATGAGTGCAAAAAGCTCAAAATTATTGGGACTTCGTGAAGTCGATGTTAAAATTAATAAGAGGCTTTTAGGAATTGACTTCTCATTTGCGTGATCTAGTCCCCAATCAATTGACAATGATTTTGCTGAAGGCACATATGATGAACAGTCTTTTAAAGAAGCTGTCTCTGAGCTCGAAGCTCACAGGTTCTCAAAGCCGAATATGAACATGAGTGAATCAATCAATACATCATTCGAAATGAACCGGACGACGAAGTTCTGATCTTCTGATGAGGAAACTTCAGACCATGACTCGTGATCAAGCTGATCAAACGTGCCTCACAATAAGCTTGTGAACCAGGCTTTAAAGCTGCCGAAGCAGCAGTTGAAAAACAACACGCTATGTGAAGCAAGTATAGCGAAGGTAAACTGGCTGATTGGATACGAAGAGGTTTCGTCTAAAGGTCACTTCAACTGCCTTTCGCTGAATACTTCTATCCTTGCAACTCAGGCAGTAAAGTACAGCCAAGATATCATAAGATGTCATGCACACAAGCAAAAGAGAGACGAAAAACTCCACGAAATGATTAACGATGAGCTCAATGACGAAGGGTTCTACAAGTCAAAGTGAATCCAGATGACAAACTTAGTCAGCAATATCCTGAAAAGCTCTGGAGCTGTCTGCAATCCACTTCAGAGCATGGCAGCCAGGAACATCAGGCACTTCGAGAACGTGCGCAAAGAAATCCTCGACCCGATTAGGAACCGCCTCGAGGATACGAAGAAGCAAGAACAATTTGAGAAGGAAAAGGAAATCGTAAGCGATCACAAGCATTTTTTAAACGAAATTAGCAAATACAAAACCATCAAAAACAAAATACTTGCTTTTGGATTTTCTGACCAAAATAAAGATACTTTTTGAAGGATAGAGAAAGAAAAAGAAGATGTCGTGCTTGATGAAGAATTCAACCTACTTAAATGGTTCTTTAGCAGAGCCAAATAATTAATCGTTTGCTGTTAAATATAAATTATCATATTATTGTTTTTATTTAACTTTTCAATAACCTTTTTAAAAGTGATTTAAAATTTGGTTATTTGATGGACTTAAATAATCAATTATTTTTATTGACTTTATTGAAGTAAAATAAATGATTATTAATTAACTTATTTTAAGTTATCTAAATTATTGTGTCAATAAAAATATATGTAAAAAATAATTATTCAAATCAATGCAAAAATATAAAAATTGCTGTTTTAAAGTATGAATTGAATTACAACTAAACATGAATGTCCATTTCAAGAGCTGTCTCCAGGTACGCCATTTCGAAGTGGTCGTCGACCACATACACGATGAAGTCGGGGTACCACTGGTTTTCTCGTTCTTGTCTAAAAAGCTCATAAAACAGTTCGAGTCAGCTTTGGCCGAAGTGGTTTCCGAAGAATTTAATTGACATCACAGTTGAGTTTTCTCTTAGTGCTTGTGAAATTTGGATCAGACCAAAGTCTTCAATTTGATTATGCGACATGTCTAAATGAATCAGCGATTTGTTTATTGGCAATGCCTGCGCGATGGCCTTCGCACCGTAATTTCCTCATTCATTTGTACCTAAATGCAGAGATTCAAGAGTGCAAGTATCGCTTTTGAGATACTTTGAAATAGCCTCGCATCCTTGGAACCTAATTTCATTCGCAGTTAAATCGAGAACTCTCAATGTGTTGTTTTCGAGCAAATGCTCCATGATCGTGAATGTCCCTGGACATCTCATTTTATGCTTTTTCATTGATAGCTTTTGAATTCCGAGGTTATTTTGTAGCATTTTACCGAAGTGAATCGCTGTTGACTGTCAAATAGTGTTGTAGCTTGGGTTGTCGATGTTCAAAACCTCCAATGTGTAGTTAGAACAGTTCAAAACACTCAATATACCGATGATTCCATCGTGATTAATATCGTTATTTCCAAGGTTTAGCTCAAGCAACTTTTTATGTGAAAAAAGCAATTCAGTAATATTCATTGCTCCATCTGTTTGAATCGAATTTCCGTTTAGGTTTAAATATTGTAATAATTCGCAGTTTTTCAGTGCTTCTGCTAGGTATTGAGCTCCGTTAATTTCGATTGAGTTTCCTTGAAGGTTGAGACCAAGTAGTCTTTCTGATTTTTCAATCAATTGAGCCAAGTACTGAGCTCCTTCATCATGGATTTCATTATATCGGAGATCAATATCTTCAACATAGATTGAATAGTCTTCGAGAACATCGACTATTGGCTTGAGGTCTGAATCCTTTACTCTTCATGAAAAGTTTTCTTTGTCGTTACCGTGGATTACGAGGTCAATCGACTCATTATCATCTTCAGTTTCTTCGAGGTACTTCACAAAGGCTTTGTGTGGTTCTAAGTCCATTGACTTGCACTTAGAGAGGTACCTTTCTAGCAGCAGTTCCTTATTGAGTGGTCTGATCTCGTTTTCTTCGTCCCCTTCCATAATAAAATCAATTTAAATTTATTTCAAATATAATATTTATAAGCTTAAGAAAATAAATTTTTAAATTCTTATAATATTTCGAGAAATGTCTTTGCTTGAGTCTAAAACAAAGTTTTCTATTGATAACCCGAACAGAGGATCTCATATTCCTGAGAGTGGATTCTTTAGATGGACCAATCAGAACTTCTACAGGACAAGTTACAACGATATGACCGTTCCAGTAAGCAACCGTAATCTCATGTAAAACAGGAGCCAGTCAAAAATAAAAACTTCGTCGTCCCTGGATACCAAGGCTACATGCCAGGAGTTGTCGCGAATAACAAATACGGCAGAACGATCTCAGAGACCTCAAGGAGAGTTTTTAAACCAGCAAAGCTCGATGAAAAGCAGCAAATGTTCGCTACAACTGGGTAAGCACTTGTTTATGAATCACTAACCGTTGAATAGCTTCAACGCAGCTTTGATTCCTAAGCATGATGAAACTTTGCACGGGGTTTCTCATAAATTCGGAAAATCAACGATTATGGACACCCACCCAAATGTCAAAGTAAGATAGTTCTATTTACTCCACAGACTAAAAGAATGACATCGACGCAAAGAAAATCATTCGTCGACCCGAAGGAGCTAGCTAAGCCGACTTGGAGAACAAGACAAGCGAGCGCTACATTCGATCCGGACCGCTCTAAAGTGACAGCTAGTCATAAGGCAAAAGCAAGCGGATATATTGGAAACTCCACACTTTTCGACGGCACTGGGTGGGTCACAGAAAAGAACCTTCACACCGACATGATGAGAACTGAATACAGAAACAGGTAAGCCTAACCTCACTCCGCTTGTGCTAACGTTGGTTTTAGATTCAACCAGGAAAAGCCTTTCCACAAAACAGCTCTGAGAACGAATACAGGAAGACTGCCAAGAAAGCCGATTGTTTACGATAAAGCAGACGAATACGGAATTAGCTTCAACTCAACAACTAACTTCTTTAAGTCATAATAGACATAGAACTTACACTAATCCAGTCGTTGCTGTGCTTTTGTAGATCCCACTCGGTTTCAAGTTTTAGCTTTGTTACTTGCACTGAGTGAGTTTGAAATCATATTTAGAAATCAACGGAACTTTCAATTTAGAAATTTAAAATGATAATTTAACCGCAGAATATTTGAACTCGTAATGTAATGTGAGTATCAAAAATGCACATTTGATAAAAGTCAAATCAATATTTTATAGCTGCTCCTCGATGTTATTATTTATAGGCGATTTGCATTTTAATTTATTTTTTAACCCGTGGTTATTAAAAATCAGATTAATGTACTTAAATTACTTAAAATAATAAAAACATTAGATATTTTAATATTTAATCTGTTTATTTTAATTTTAGCTTAATAAAAAACTCTTGGATGGTAACATTTTTTAGTTATAAAAGCTGATTTAAGCCTATATCAAAAGGTATCTAAATAAAATGAGCTATTATTAAATTTAAATGACATTCGGCGTATAAAATTATTTTAAATTTAGATGACTCTTAAATAAAGATTGCAGTGATCTTTGATAACTAAACTCTATCTCCATCGATATTCACACTAAACTTTCTGGCCAAAGCGAGTAAATTTTTAGGCTTAAACAATTGAAAGATTAGGATATAATAATAAATTTAAAAATGAAGAATCCAGCAAGAGTAAGTAGTAAATGGGCTTCTGTTGATATTCATAAGCAATTTCGTGATCAGTTAATTGCTAAAACTGCGTTTAGCTTATACTGTCATTTCAACTGAATGTTCACTACTTAAAGTGCTTTTATAGGACGAAGCAAGTGATAAGCATAGAATTAACCAATCAGTTCCAATTAGCGGAGCTCAAACAGAAGAAGAGCTAGCTTGAAGCTGCGGAAAGGACATCCCAGTGAAAGGCATCTCGAAACACTTCAATGACTGTGAACATATGAAGAAGAAATACAAATAAACTGTTTATGTCTATTGATAAACTTGTCAGCAGTGATTCAAAATAATGTCCAAGATTGGATCAATCTCAAATTAATGTAGGCTGGCTTTCACTTAGTCCTCTTAAACTCTCGATTTAATTGCCTTTTTAATTTAAACTCTAAAGGTTCAAGTTTTTGGAAAACCATATGAAGATTATGATCAACAAGGAGCTAAAATAACCCTCAAGCTTTTTCAAAAGACAAAAAACCGAAAAACAAAAAACAGAGTGATGATTTTGAAGAAGAAAAGATAGCGACAGGATTTGACAAACCTGAAAGGGTATTTACTAACCAATTATTGACTTTAATATTTTAACTGATTATCGTACATATTATTTAGTGTATTTATACTGGTGCAGAGGTTTAGTGAAATATGATAATGATCGAAATATAAAGCTTCAAATATTTTTAATGATTAACTGACATAAATGTAAAAAATAAATTGATATTATTCGAAGAGATAGAAAATATTATCTTAAAAATCATACAATAGATACTTTTTCGTTCACTAAAATTTGATAGAAAATAGAAGAATATGAACAAAACTAAGTGATATATAGGGTCTATATTCAAAGTTCGGGCTTAATAAAGATGAAGAAGATAAGGTGCAAGATCTTGACTATATGAGACGCAAAGAATCTATTGAAAGATGCACGCTTTGTAAGAAGTTCATAACTCCTGCTGATGAAAAATAACGGAAATTTGTTGATCCTTGAGTGCAACCATTACGTGCATCTTGACTGAATGAAAATGCATTCCCAAAAACAGTACATGGACTCGCAAATCGTCAAGTGCGCTGTCTGCAGCGACGAAGTCACCAT
>JAGYYN010019471.1:0-16335 GCA_021441665.1 Euplotes cf. woodruffi 2 WChen-2021 | reverse complement strand
TTGATGCTGCAAAAGAAAAGTACCACGAGTTACTAAAGAGTTCATAATGACTTATGAGTTTGGCAATCCAAAATAATATAGGTAATGATTCATGGATTCGCAGCATGAGCTTTGAACTTCTTTAGAACATTTAAGCTCCTTGAGCCCCACTATCATGTCTATGCTATTGATTTACTTGGAAAGGGCTGCTCATCAAGACCTGATTTTCTCGCTAAAAACTGAGAAGAAGCTGAAGAGTTCTTTATTCAGTCTATTGAAGAATGGAGGAAGACTGTTGATATCACCAACTTTCATTTAATCGGTCATTCTATGGGCGGGTATATTTCAGCAAAGTATGCGCTAAGACATCCTGAGCATATAAACAAGCTAGTTCTCTGGTCACCGTTAGGAGTTGAACCAAGACCAGAAAAGTTAAACAAATACTTTATTTCGAAGCTGACAAAAGTAAAGTGATGTAAAAGTCTAGTGTATAAGATCTTAGAGCTCTATGCAAAGTCCCACAGCAACTACCACAACTTCTTCAAGTGTTTTGGGGGCTGCTTTTCTAAATGGTACGTGGTAAAATTTAAATTTACTATGAATTTAGGATAACCAAACGGTCTCTTCGCAAGCTCTTAGGTCCAATGAGTGATGAAGAACTAAAAGTCGCTGCAAAGTTTTATTACCAAATGGCAATGACCAAAGACTCAGGAGAAACAGCAATTACATTCCTAATGGATATGTTCATTGTCCCTATACATCCGATTCTGAACGATATGGATCTGTACAGTAGTCTCGGGATCGATGTGACCTTTGTATATGGAGATGACGACTGGCTCGATACAGGTACTGTTAACTCCAATTACACTTTGATAGACTTCAACGGAAAATAAGATCTCCGAACAACTTAAAGATAAAGGATACAAGGTTGATGTCATTTCTAAGACTGAGCACAATTTATACTGTCGCGCTTTATTTATTTTTTATATAGTAAGTGTACATGTTCAACTATCATGATCTCATTTTAAGACTTAATAAGTCCCTTGGCAGATTTGATCAGATAAGTAGCTAAGATTTGCTCTGCTACCTTTCTACGCTTCACTACGGAAATGTTGGTGTATTTAAATATTTTCAATATTATTGAAAGATATAAACCTTAAATAAACACACTTTTTGACGATTATTCACAGAAAAAATTAAGCAGTCAAACAAATAAAAATTACATTCAAAAACAGATTACAGTCAATATGGATGAATTAGCATCTGAGTCCAACCCACGAGTGACTATTGAATACCAAAATAAAGAGGTGTGGGAGATCAAAGCATACGAAGAGTTTAAAAATTTTTGAAAGAGTGAACAAAAGTATTACAAATCAATCCATTTTCACGATACTGTTTATAGCGTTGGAGATACACTAAGTTTTAATTTGTTAATTGTCTCTATTATATTTGTACAGTTTTTATCAAAAATAAATCTGGCGATTGAACGATCGCAAAGATACTTAAGATAACCTACAATAATTATCAGCCAGAAAGCAGTCAACTTAATAAACAAAGTGAAAGTGAAGACCCACTACCGATGATTAAAGTCCAGTGGTACTTCAAGAAGTCAGATTTGATTAACTTCAAAATCCCTATTAACGAGTGAATTAAGGGCAATAAATCAATCCTTAATTATATTAATTTAAACGATGCCATAGATCCCCTGAATTTTGTATGAACTGCATCCAAATGAACTACACCAATTTACATCATATGTTCCGATGCTGAATGGTTGTATTTTCAAGCAACTATTTTGGAGTTGTAAGTTCACAAAATCTAATTGGAAAGTGATCGATATTCAAGCCGACAGACTACAATAATTTTTAGTAAATACATGAAAACCACAACAACAAAGCCTGCTGTATACTTCGCTAATATCAGCAGACGAGAACTTTGTATCGATATACAGTAATCACAGCATAATAAGCACATTTAAACGTGCTGTACTTCTCACGAGCAGCAGTGGAGCTTATTTTAGTCCCTTTTAAAACTAATAATTACAAGTATCACTTTGCATTAGCAGATAATCGCAAAGCTCATTAGGCAACAGAATCTTAGCTAAATTATAGTGTGATTTTAGGGGAATGATAAATACCACAAACAGTGAATATTTATAAGCGGACAATAACTCCTGCGATAAGCGAATGGAAGCGAGTTTGAGTGTGACGCAAAATCAGAACACCCTGTGTAATTTATATAAACTGCATTACACTGCTATAAGACTTAAAAATTTACTTGGATGCTAGTGTAGGTGAAACGATGAATTCCACCCTCTGTGAATTCAACACGAACTCGATCAGCATCAACAACAATACTTGTGAAGAAAGTGTAAAGGCTATGGGTGTCAATTTGATGCTTAATTTATAATCACTTTTGTAATATTTTACTGATTTTAAATCTAAAAATAGATTAAAAAATTGAATATATTTAATAACAAACGCAATATTTTAAGACCGAATATTTTAAATTCAAAATGGACGAAGATATTTATGACAAAGTAGAGTTCAAGCAAAGAAGGCGATCAAGGTCGTATGATCGGTAAGATAACTTGGACTGTCTTCCTTCAATCTCCTGGTATTTTGTTTACTAAATTTTTATGTGAAAAATGCATAATCTCAAAAATAACAGGAAGATGAAGGCTTTTACTACCAATCGTCAGGCAATTAGGCTAAGCTTGAGATAATTAATTCTGCCGTGCTATTGACAATCAGTTATTTATAGCGATAGCAAAGATAAGTACAAGGGCAGGTTCCCGTTTTTAATACTAATAAACGAAAAATTCGTTCACCTCTTCAACGAAGAAAAATTTTGCAAAATCGTTCAGGAGGATACAAACTGTGAATTAATCGGCTTTGATGACATGCTGCAGATTCCCGACATCAATGGCAAAGTTATCCAAATCAAGGCGAAGTCGTTGAAGGCAAGAAAGAAAGCAGCACGAATTGTGATCGAAGAAATGATGGCCGAAATGAAAATGAAAGCAGGCGAATCCACCACTGTACTCATCTTCATTCCTGAAGGAATGGTTTCTCTTATCATTGGTGCAAAGGGAAGACAAATAAAAATTTTAACTACGGATAGCGGAACTGATATTGTTGTAAATCAGCCGATTCACCGGATGAGCCACAGGACGGTCAAAGTTGAAGGACAACCTCGCAATATTGCGAGAGCTATAGCAATGATCTACGGACTTCTCGAGGAACGAGCTGAAGATTTTAAAGACATTACTGAACCTGCGAAACCTTTTAATATTAAATCAATTAAAGTCACTGCGAAGTTTGTAATTGACCACAAAGCCGTCGGATTTATCATAGGCAGAAATGGTCAATTCACGAAGCATTGATTAGAAAAATACGACGTAATTTTTAAGATTGTAGATCAAAGAAGATACCAAAAAATAATTAGGAGCTACGAAGATGTCGCCATACTTGTCGGAAAACTCAGAGATGTTCAGAAATGATCTGATAATCTAATTGAAAAAGTCCACGACTATTTTAACAATGTCACTCGTAGTTGCTACAACGGATCTGAGAACACAAAACTGCTAATTCCTGGATTTTTAGTAACTAAAATTATTGGCGCAAGAGGTTGAATGATTAGAGAAATCGCTGCAAGATCTGGCGGGACTCAAATTAAAATTCTTTCTGATAAATCTGCTGAACGAGACCAACCCGAAATAGTTGTCTCAATCGCAGGTAGTCTTAAAGGAAAGCAAGAAGCTGCAGCGATTATCCTCGAGCAAATAGAGCTGTTTAAAAATGGAGGTCCCGTGTTGACAACAGGAAGCTGTCTTAATGACAACATAGCGACTCAGTATAAAAACTCAGTTCAAGGCCAGGAATCAATAACTAATAAAACAACAAGAAGAGCAAGAGTGACATCTTCCGAATCTTCTAAAATTTCAGCCAAAAGAAGACGATCGAAGTCTTCAAGTGAAGATAAATATGCAAAAAGAAAAGAGAGTGATGCTGCAAAACCTCCTGAGAGATTTAAATTGATCGAACACGACGAAGGAGAAATAAATGATTTAGCACAAAATAAATTCTATCCTGATAAAGAGCCATTTCAAGGTATGGTCCTACAAAATCAAAATTTCCAAGCTGCCAAACCGATTCCCGAATATGAAGAAGTTAAAAGTTTGCCGATAGTTGCAAAGCCAGTAATCTTTTCTGAAATATGACCGGATAATTTGCAAAGTATTCGACAAAAGATGTCGATTGTTGAGGAAGAGGTAAGAATGAAGTCAATCCTCAATCTTGAGGCTCAAAAGAAGCAAGAAGCGCTCTTAATCCAACCGCCTAAAATAACATACAAACTTAGCATTGTTTTCAACGAGCAATCCGAGACAAAGAGATGCAAGGACCTAATCGACGTATATAATAAATAGCAGTTTGAGTAAAGTAACCTACGAAATAAATGAAATGATGGGAGGAAGGCAAATGTTCTCTATAACTGCAAATCCGACAACGCTAGCTGAAGTTATAAAAATACATGCAACAAACGAAACAAAATAATCCTATTGGTGATAATTCAATTAGTCCATGCACTATTCGTATATTAACTATCTATATCAATCAGAATATGAGCATCTGAGCCAAGTTTAGTATCAATATCCGATTAGTAACGATTTGAATCCTCAGCACAGCTCAAAGAAGCTGTGTTCTGCCCTACATCAATGCTATGCTTGAAGAATCTAATTTTGGGTGACGAATATCAACCAAAATGCTTTGCTCTTCAATCACAGCCTTGATATAGATCACATAAGAATGCATTCAATACGCAATTAGCTAATTTGCGATTTAAAACCAAAATTTATTGAATTTTAAGATTTTATTAACAACAACAAGTCGAAAATGGACACTGGCCGATTGGAAAATGCATTTTCAAAGCTTGACCGCCACGGCTTTGAAGACAACCCTGATTTTTGCGATCCTTACTTCAAGCCTGAGCAGCAGTCTTTGTACGACCCGCTCAATCCCAAACTCGACGCTAAAACTTTGAACTTGTGGAAGACTTTCAAGTGGAGAAGAGCACAAGACATATTTCCCTCTGGATTTAGTATTTTTGATGGCGAGGAGATCACGTGAGATCAGATAAAGCAAGGGCTCCTTGGGACTTGCTATTTTGTGTCAGCTATTGCATCTGCAGTCTCTCACGTTGAAAGAATTACCGATTTATTCGTTGAAAAAGAAATAACAGTCTCCGGGCTCTATTCTGTCAACTTCATTATTTCTGGAAAGAAGAAAACAGTAACGATTGACGACTACTTCCCAGTCAACCCAAAGACCAATAAGCCTGCGTTTAGTCATTCAACGAAGAGTTTAATATGGATCTTGATCCTTGAAAAATGATGGGCCAAGTTGAATGGGAGCTACGAAAATATTATGACTGGCCATCCTCATGACGTTTTGTCTTTTCTGATGTATGGCCCTTCACTGTATATTGACATGCGAAACGGACGGTATTCAGAAGATCAGCTATGGGCGCTAATTGCACTAAAAGCCTCTTCTCTCCAGGAAACAGAAAGTAAGCAAACTTCAAAATCGAAGATTTTATGTTATTTTTAGTTATAATTAATTTGTATCTTAACTTAAATAAAAATTTTTCAAATCTTATTGTTTACTTTTTGTGAAAGTACAAAACTTATGATTTGATTAAATAGCTGTTTGCTATTTAAAAAGAGCCAAAAATGAACTCCGAAAAGCTGCATGATTGTGTGATTTTTCTCTTAAAGTATTTTTGTTTTACTAACGTTTATTTATATCTATTGTTACTGCAAGTACATCACAGTCTCCATTGGTATTGTATTGCTACTTAATATCATTGCTAGTTAGACCCAGCTAAATGTACAGATTTAGTAATATCTCTCATTAGACGATTACAAATAACTTTTTGGTTACGGTGAAATTTCACATAACATATAAATATATAATGATTTCCTCTAATTGCTATGTAGTAGTTATACTGCATTTAATCGTATTTAATTACTTCTCTCAACCTACAGCCTAATAATTTAACATAAAATAGTCAGTTTTTTAGCCATTTCCAGCAAAGTTACGTGAATGAAAATTGATAATAAATTAAGTCAAAACTTGCACTTATCTAATGTGACTTCAACAATTTTAAGCTTTGTAGAACGATGATTTCAATAACTGCAAATATATTTCGACCTGCATTTCTTTTTGCTGACAGCTGCTATAGTTTTAGAAAGACAGGAGTTCTTAGACGATGACTATGATAAAAACCATATAATGTGAGGCATTACGCATACTGCCAAAGCCGACGCGAACCTAAAAAGACTCGGACTCGTCCCTAATCATTCCTACAGCATTATTAAGTGAGTCCAGTTTCGGCAAAAAGAAGGCGAAGTAAGACTGCTGAGACTTCATAATCCGTGGGGAAGCATTGAGTGGACTGGACCCTGGAGCAATAAGGATAAATAGATGGACCAAAAGCCTTCTGAGCCAAACTGACTGCAATGTGTCGACTCCTGGCTGCTTCTACATCCCGTTTAAAGACTATATAAAGCATTTTAAAATCACCACAATCACGCATAATGAGCCTCACTATGAATACAATTCGTTAGAGCTTGTTGAAAGGAAGGAGTATGCTGTTGTCAAAATGACGCTTAAAACTAAAAGCCATCTTTACCTGGCAGTCAACCAGGTAAACCCAAGGCTGTTAAAAAGCGAGTCCGTTGTGACAGCGTCTTCCTCTAATTTAATGATCTGCAGAGCAGGTTTTAAATCAAAGCTCAAGTCAAAGGAAGTAGAAATGAAATATATAGCTGGCAAGTTCTCTCATGAGCGAGAGCTCATTTGGAACTCTGAAAGCACTATGAATACAGGAACCTATATCATTTTTGTTGAGATTGACTGGATCCAAAATACATCAGTTTTTGACTATGTAATATCAACTTACTCAGAATCGGAAACATACTTAGAAGATGTGACTGATGAATACGAAAAGTCGGATATTTTGAATAAAATGCTAACAGCCTGCGCCTTAAAAACCAAACCGTATTCATATGATGAATTCAGTGAAAAATAGCCCAAGTGACTGCAAGCTCGACTTGAGAAGGTGAATGTCAGTTGAAGACAGTGGCTGTGATTATGGCTACATTCTTTACGAAAACCAGTCACCCGCTGTTGTATTAAATGAAGAGATCAATTTCTCGAAATTAGTCGGTTATTCAGTTCCAAATCTTAAAAAGTCAAATAGTATTCAGGTCAAAGTATCTCCAAATGACAAAGAGTTAATATTGATAAAGAGAAACTCAAATGAATGCAATATTTCATTAAATTTCAAGTCCCAAGTTAACTACGAC
Source organism: Euplotes cf. woodruffi 2 WChen-2021 (assembly GCA_021441665.1). Taxonomy (NCBI): domain Eukaryota; phylum Ciliophora; class Spirotrichea; order Euplotida; family Euplotidae; genus Euplotes; species Euplotes cf. woodruffi 2 WChen-2021. The sequence continues at coordinate 8,987 of JAGYYN010019471.1, read as the reverse complement.
ACCAAAGATCTATTAAAAAGCATAAAGACAAAGGGGAAGAAGCACCAGGTGAAAGCTGAAGATAAACAATACCAAATTTTCTACTACATCTTAGACCATCCAGGCGGGTACTTGTTCTTCTACGAGAACTTAGAAAAGGACATTGAGTTCGGCTCAACTTTCAACTTCACTCTCGAGAACTTAAAAATAGCTGAGGACCTTCCAGGCTCAAAAGCAAGCACCAGGAAGCGGTGGAAGCCTAAAGATGAAAATCAATCAGTCTCTTGGAAAGTCAATCTTAAAACTGGACAGAGCATCACAAAGAAGCTAGAGATCATCAACGCATACGATAAAGTTGGATTTAAATTTGACTACACTTTCAGAATCCTGAACTTGAGTGTCACAGAGCCAAAGGGACTCGATATAAAATCGACTGTCCAACAAAAAGGCACAAAGTACGATCTTGTGGAGACAGACGGACACAAAATCCACTATTACGTGTATGACGAGATCAAAGGAATTTACTACTTTTTGTTTGAAAATTTGAGCAAGAGAATTTGTGAAATCGAGGCTCGCTTTGAACTCGAAAATATGAAGCTCGAGCCGAGTGAATTGCTAAAGAACACGTGTAAGATTGTACTGAAGCCGAATCAGACGAGCTTGAAGAAGATCGTCAAGATTAACCCAAAGAAAGAATCAAGTTGACTTCCTTCTTTCAGCTATATCTTGAAGTAATAAAGGTAAAAGCTCTGCTTAATTCACTAAATGCTTAATGTTCTGCACTTGCATAATATTTATCACCAGTATTGCGAAGTTTTAAAAATTTAAATAAAAATCTAAATTTTTAAAAATATTTAATTAATGCAAAAATAATATTTTTAATCAAAGAATACAATGTATGGATTTTTACTCCATTTTTTGTCGATACAAAATAAATGTTAGATCTTAGTTACATTTTTAATTGGTGTAAATTCACAGAGACTTGATTCTATAAAATATACTCATCGTTTTATAGTATCACAAAATAATAACCAAAGCCCTAAATACGAAGCATTTTATTTTTTTATTAGTTTAAATAGTTCAGTTACATTTTAATCTCAAAACTCGGTATTAAAAAATTCTCAATTTCTTAAAGTTCAAAACTAGATATTTAATAATTGAAATTAGTTTCTAATTTCCGATGTAAAACTGCAAATTTCTAATTTAAATAACTTTTTATTACCCCAAGTCTAAATTATTTTAAAGCGCTATATGGAGTCAGAGAAAATACTAAATGATTTATTGAGTTCAGAAAACGATGACGTTTGTAGAGCTTTAGATGCACTTCAAGCTTCCTTAGACAAAAACAGCGGAATCTTAATGATCGGGAATATAAAGAAGCTATACAGAGGCTTTTACAATGTCCTTGCGAGCCACAGCTTCGAGCCAGTCCATCAGTGCACAAATATACTAATCGAGCTATTGAAAAACGACGATCCAGAGACGGAGATATACTTCTCGAAGATCATACCGATACTTGTTCAAAATCTTGGCTCGACCAAGATACCGATTTGCACGTCGACTTTTAATTTGTTAAAGGCCTACAGTTTCAAAGTCGGTGGACTCACTCAAGCCCAGCTCAAACCAGGGATTGTGATTAGCAATCCACATCTCGGCATTGACGGAAGCAAACTTAATTTAGACAACATCAAGCAGTACATTCTTAAGCTCGAAGGCAAGGATGTCAAAGCGACAAATGGAGCTGATCAATTGGACAAAGAAATTTTTAAGCAAACTAAAAATATCTGTAAGCAGGCCAAATTCTATTTAGCAGAAGAAATAGTTCTGGAATGATATTATTTCAATTTTTATTAAAATTTTAGCTTTATTTTTGCTCTTTTTTAACTGCAACAAATGCTTTATAGCTGATGGCAACTTGGGCTCTTTATTAAAGAGCAATAAGTATGCTCCATCTAACCGCCAGATTGAATCGATCAGCAACAGTCTGATCGATGATAACAAATTCAACGTGAAAAAGAAGTGGCTTCACGACAATCGAGAATTTTCTGGGGTTGGCAAGACTATCGTTGGCATCAACGAACATAATCGATTCGAGCAAAGTACATTTGCATCATCAAATACTCCAGATGAATCGGGCTTACCCCAGTCTACAAATAAAAGTATTTTGAACTCGGTTGCTTATGCAGCTGATGGTAAAGCATTTGGAATTGTATCGAAGGAGATTATTGATATTCTTGCCGATCCTAACGAAGACCTCGGATCCAAATAACATCGCGATAGAACAAATCTACACTACGTTGCAGTATTCAGAATCTAGAAGAACAGTCACGAACTACGCTCCGTCGTTCTTGAAGTTTCTATGAAAAGTACTTGAAGCAGAGTCATCTTCTAAAATTGTTTTGAACTTGTTGAAAACCGTGAATATTGCTTTGGAAAACGAGGATATTTTAAATAAAGTAAACGTGCAGACGATTGTCTCTCACTTGGTAAAGAAGCTTGCGTTCAGTAATATCCAAGTCCGCAAACTAACAATGCAAGCGTTTGTGTCGATTATGAACAAACAGAAGCAAGAAGTGTTTTTGAATATGCTGCTTCCCTATCTTGGATCAACCAGCGACCACATGCGGGAGGAAGTGCTGCATTTGATAATTGCATCTTTTATAAAAGGCGATAATAAGTTCGACTATATCCCTATTGTTGACGCAGTCGGGAAGTTACTTGATGACCCGAAAGCCAATGTCAGATTTGCATCCACTGAAGCTCTCTCTGCCCTTGTTTTTAAAGGAGACAAAGAAAAGGTATACGAAATACTTTACGAAATTATTGAACGCAAAGAATACAATCGACTGTGAGACCGATTTGATGCAGGTACGTTATTATAATAACTTTTGGTTTATCTGCTAATTTGATTATAGGCTGATGTCCAGAGTTTATTGAGGACGGGGTCATTTTTAACTTTCCCATTAATAAAAACAAACATATGAACAGAGGTTCTTCTCGAGAATCAGATTTGAGCAGTTCTTCATCGAAACAAAAATTTAATTCGAATAATATAAAACATAAAATTGGCGATTTACAGCTAAAATCTAATTTCTCAAATGAGAAATTTGATTCTTCTCATTTGAAAGGAGGAAATACTTTTATTGAAAACTATAGTAACGGTATCAAGCCATCAGAAAGAATGAAAAGTTTTAATCAAAGTCAAATTCCACTTGTTGAGAATCTCGATGCAAAGGCTCCACCAATAATAGGTGAATACAATACAAATTCGCACAGTATTAATAATCCATTAGCAAATGGATATGATGCGACTTACAACCCTGATAAGTCGAAATACATAACTCAAAATCTCCGTTTGCTTAAAACAAAGATGAGCATGAGCAGTGCTGCGTCTAACGATTCAGACGGCTTTCTAAATAACATGATGGCAAATGGGCAGTTACAAGTTGACAAAACACCGCAGAGTTTAGCAAGAGGTCCTTCTGGGAACATGACATCAAATGACTACGACCCTCAGACACTATCAATGGTGAGTCACTAAGTGTTAATGAACAATAGGTCAACCAGTCAGCTAAGAAAGCAAGTATCTATTCAGTATCGAAGAAGACACAGCCAATCAAAGCTGACCACCAAATGCTCAAAACAGCAAGCTACACCAGGAAAAGTGAAAGAGACGATTACAACGACGAATATTTAACTCCTCAAAAGAAATAGCGAAGGCACTATAAATCCTTATGAAACTGCATCAGGCAAGAAGCTGATGAGAGCGACGCAAAAATCTGCATTAGGAGAGGACGAAACTAAATACCTCACGTCTGAGGAGATTGAAAAGCTATCAGATGCAAAAAGCGCACTCAGACAGCTTCCCATTGATTTAGCTTCGAAAGACTGGGAAGTTCAAGTGAATTCGTGAAATATATTAAGAAGCATTGCAATACACAATGCGAATATGCTGGATTCAGCATTTTTGAAATCAGTGCTTGCAGATTTGATGACCATAACATCGTCTCTTCGCAGTTCAGTTTGCAAAAATGGACTGTTAGTGTTCCAAGATCTGTTTAAAAACTGCTCCAAAAACATGGAGTTCGACCTTGAGTCGATAGCAAATATACTTATAAAGAAAGCCAACGATACAAACGTGTTTATATCTGCGGAGGCCGAACGGACTCTTGCCAGCATGTGCACCAACTGAAATGAACTCAAGGTCTTGAATACTGTAATGACCCACGCGAATAACCGAAGTCCCCAGGTGAAGTCTAAAGTCGCAAGGTGACTTGAACTTATTATCAGGTAATCAGGAGCTTTATTCTTCGATTGAACAATTTAAAGAAGATCGAGAAACTTTGATTAGTAAAAATAGTCTAAATGCAATTATTTTAATTTCAAAGAAACATAATAATTTTTTATTGAAAATCACTTTTACTACTTCTAAAAACCAAAAATTAAAAATACTTGCGGATATAGTAAATTAGGAGGTAAAGTGTCAAGCTTTAAAGAAATCACTAAAATTGTGGACCAACTAGCAACATTTATCTCTGATGCTTCACAAGAAGTCAGATCTGATGCAAAGAAGGCATTTAAAACTCTATCTCAGTTGTGCTCGAAGACCGAGTTCGAGCAGATTACAAGCAGAGCTTTAGGCGAGCAGAAGTACAATAAAGTCAAAGAGCTTCTTGAAAAAGGATTCCAAACGTCAATGAGTGACTTCAACCCTGCAAAGCAATCGTTCTACCGCGGAGACAGCAATCGAAGTTCTCGAAGAATGGCTGCCAACAGCAACTCCTCGAATGGCTTTGATCTTGAAGGAGGAAACAGTTCGCTATCTAAGTTCAAAAGCAGTTCGAGTATACCGACGGTAGACGGGGAGTATTCGCCAAGTAATTCTCGGGTTTCTTTGCATTCGAAGAGTAATTTAAAAGCGAATAAAAGCAATCTTTCAGGGCAGCATGCAAGCGAAAGAAACAGTACTATTTCTGTGATCAGTAACACCTCACACAGCAGAATTCAAAAGGTCATACCGAAGGATGTCGGGGACGGCCCAAGTAATACTGATGTCGAAGATAAAAAGTCAACAAGGTCATCTCAAAGTAAGTTTCAAAGACACAAAAGAATATCAAAAAGCATAATTAAAAAGACTAACAGCAACTCTGATCTTCAGTCACCTGGATTTAGCAAAAAGGAGCAGACTGAGGTGGAGGTCGTTGAAGAAAAAGATATTTTTACACAGATATAACAAGTGCAGATAGTAAAGTCTCTTTAAAAGCTGTCGAGTTATTAGTCAAAAGATTTGAAGAATACAGAAAAGATGTTCCAACTCATCTACCTGTAATATTCAAATCCACAACTGCATTATTTAGCCTTAATAACGAGAATGCAAAGCAGTACTCAGAAGAACTTATAGACAAATGAGTTAGTAAAGTTAAAGCATCTTTGCTTGTGAAGCACATTTGTAATTCAGTCCCCTCAGCATCAAATAAAGCGAAGCTGATGCTGATTGAGAAACTGGATAAAATACTGCCAATGGTCGCTGAAGAGAACCCACTTTTACTTTCAAAACATGTCCTTCCTGTTGTTTATTCACTTCTTGATGATAAGAGCAAGTATGTTAAGAAGAAGACCGAAGATGTGGTGCTGACACTGTATGGGCTTATTGGATCAGCCCTAATTGAGTTCTCACCATCGAACAAACTTCAAATGATTCTTGATATTATCTAACTTATTATTAATTCAATAAATCAAGATAGATAATATTATTGGTCGTTTATGAATTTAAAAAAGTTAAACACTTTTTTTTAATATTTATAAAAAAACCATTGGTTTTAATATTAAATCGAATTAAAAATTCTATTTTTTAATCTATTTAAAGTTACGTTTAAATAAGACATTTTAAAATTATATTTATCAGCCGCAGTATACCATCCTCGATGCTAATGAATTGAATAAGCAAATCAAAGCTGGCTAGATAAAACTCCTAAACTCCTTTTTTCTATTTAAAGTCCATAAGCAGAGTATAATTCGCTCGGTTATAAATTTATTTTTGTCTATCTAAATTTCCACTTTTAGATTGAACAACCAACATAGATATCAAGCCGACCTGAGTTAAGCGCCCTTAGACTCCTGATACCGCCTCTGGCTCCTCTTTTTCGCCATTTCTTTGGCAATCCGCCTCCGCTGGAACTCCTTATCCAGGTAATTCTTGCGGCCTCTGTTTTCAATCGCCTGGAAAGGGTTTTTCATTGACTTGAATGGATCTGTTATAAGCAGGTCAGACAAAAGGGTGGAGTTTAAAGATTAGTAACTATTCAGACTGATGCGAGGAAATTTTTAAAAAATTGAATTTATGATCTAAATAAAGTTCTGAGGTATAATTATTTTACCAATTTTTGTCCGAATTTTCTTTAGCTTTCCTTTATCATAATCTAAATCGTATTCATCTTTTTGCTTCTTTTCTTGAACCTAAAAATTTCAAAATTTGTTATGACTTCTTCCATTCAGGTTTAAATTTGAATTTTAAGCTAAAAAAACACATCAAAACAACCTCATTCATCATCGTTTCAACAGTTTCCCTTTCTTGATTTTTCTTTCCCCAAGCTCCAATCATAATCTTGTTCAGTTCTTCTATATTCTTAACCTTCTTGCGTTTTTTGTTCTTTTCATTCCCAGCCTTCACTGCGTCTTTACTCTTATTATTACTTAAGCCTTCGCTATTTTCCTGTTTTTCAGCGATTTTTCATACAGGAGAGTCCTTCAACAACTGAACCTTCGGCTTCAGTTGTTCAGGCTGCTTCTTTTCCTTTTTCTTGCTGAAAATCGAATGTATCTCAGCAGTGGCGCCCTTGCGCTGCGCCTGCGTCAGCTGCTTGCGCCCAACGAGATCTTTTGCTTCTCAGCTTGGGTCCGAGGCAGCCTTAGGAGCTGATAGCGGCTGTTCTGCCGTACTACATTTGAGTTTTAGAGGATTGGCAGGAGCTATTTTATTCGCCAACTTACCTCTCGATGCCTTTCGAGCTTAAGACTTGGGTCAGTACAAAATTGAGTCTTTTCGGAATTAAACTCATTTTTGTATTTAACATCTACATCGAGTTTACTTTATCGAATTTTAATTTTTTACGAATTGTCATTCATTGACAATCATTTTTAACTTGGTATATAGCCAAGTTACTTTAAGTAGAGTTTGTAAATCTTTACCTCGGATAGCTTATCGTCCATTTTATTGTGTTATTTCAATAAAATTACATAATTTAGACGTGATTAACTTTATGAGTTATTATTTTCTATTGGTCTCAAGTTAATCAGTCTGTTCAGCCGTGACAACACACGCATGATTCTTCCAGGAGAGTCATCTAGGTGGAAGATCCGGCCTCCAAGGAATCTATCTCCAGCGCCTTCTGAAGAGGCATCGTCATTGGTGAAGTATCCTTCGGGTGCGATAAACATAGAATCAGCTCGGTAGTAGCCGACGTTATTTGATATCATTTGCGTTGTACTCGATGTATAAGAGCGAAGATGCTTTATTGCTATCTGAACTCCCGCTTGACTTATCTTTTTGAGTGATATTTGTTCGCTTAATCACTTCTCCTTTGTACCACTTTTGCGAGTTAATATCAAGTACATCAACTTTACTTCCTGGCTCGAGCTTAATGTTGAGTCTGCTTTGCTCGAAGTCTAAGCATTCTCTTAGCCGAGCAATATTTTGTGAATAGAGCTCTTTATTTTTAAGTTTTTGGTTCAAGATCAAAATCATTTCGTCTATATTGTCAAAGGAATTGTACTAACCTATTTGCAAAGTTTCGATGATCTCCTCTAAGTTAACTTTTTCATTTCAAGTCGGGCATGTGAAGTTATTTAAGCAGCCATTCATATGTGCACTGGATGCATATGGAATGTCCTCAGCAAAGGGTTCGAGAAAGAAACAATAATTTATTGCATTTAGTTCAGTTAAACTCGTCAAAGTCTTCTTTTGTAATCTCCTTGGTATTCTTTCAGCTAGCGTTTGCATCATCAGTTTTGGGTGTTATTAGCAGTTTACTCGAAATATTGCTGATGTTGAAGGTATTAAGTGCTTGATCGTTAACCTCTTCAATGCAGACGGTCTGCTTTTCTATTAGTTTACTTCTCCCTCTTCTTAAATGTTTTGAGAAGGGAACTGCAGTCTTCCTTCGCTTCTTCACTGCTGTTCTGCTTCTTCTTGCTATTAAAATGTGAATATTTATCGTGTGTTTGTATTAAAATACATATTTTGGACAATTTTATAAAGCTAAAAACTATTTGCAATAAATTTGGATGTAATTTTGACGAGCAACGGAAATACAGTCATTTATCATTAGTGTAGTTAAAGGTAGTTTTAACTCAGCCAACTATTGATCCTCTTTGCTGACTTGATCCACAGTCAGTGTTATGCAAGTCAGCTAATGGCTGTAATCTTCCACACTGATATCAAAGTCTAAATATCCGGAACAGAAACACAATTATTTATTTTGTTAATATGAAAATCAAATTATTAGCGAAGGTGTAGTCTTTGACTATAAAATAAGTTTTAATAGCAAAATTAGCAAGTGTTAGCTAAAATCAAAAGATCACGAAGATTGTGGAGAAAGACAGTTACCATGAAAATAACTTTGACATATTTATTATATCAACCAATTAATTATTGTTGCGATTTAAATAAATAGAACCTATCAAAGTATGCTCGCAGCTTGTTACAAATTAATTATGGAATCGAAAGAAAAAATTCGCACGCTCTGCGCCAACTATTCAAGCTCAAAGTAAGTTATTAGAGGCTGCAGAGGGTAGCAGCTGCGCGCAATCTGCTTAGCAACTTAATTAAACTCTCATCTGTGCAAGTTAAGCCTTTTTCTGCTAAGTTTACCTGCGAAATACTTTAAAACGAATAAAATATTTTGCAGAAGTATGAAACGCGTTACTGAGAAGAACGAAGACACCGGAGAGATCGAGTACGAAGGCAAGGTTGACTCATGAGGATCCAAACAAGGACGTGGCGTTGAGTA
>JAGYYN010019438.1:0-11612 GCA_021441665.1 Euplotes cf. woodruffi 2 WChen-2021 | reverse complement strand
AAATAAAAAAATGGTTATATTTCGATGATACATCAGTCTCAAAGATTTCTGAAAAGGAAGTGATCGACCCCGCAGCTTATATCCTGTTCTATAGAAGGCGAAAGAGTTAAACTTCAATCATAGTTTAATTAATTTTTTTGTTTGTTCAATCAAGATAATAAAAATAATAAATATCATTTTAGGTTTATATTTTATTTTTGCAATTTTTATATCTTGATGTAAATATTTTTGTTAATTTTATTGTTATTGAATCATTCAATAAATGATGTATTTAATATCATATTCATGATCCGTAATGATGATATTTTTATAAAGGCGTTTGTGATTGAGGAGATGATGGTCCTAAAAGTTCCATTTTCTTTCTGCTTATATCTAAAAGTATCGATTTATTTATCAAAAATTCCTCTCTGTTCATAGCTCCAAATCCAAACTTATTATAGCTGTTATCAGGGCTTTTAGTCTTCTTTTGAATGATCTGTTCAGCAATTAAATCTAAGTTATTCCTTTCCTTCTCTTTGATATCTAACATACATTTATTATTTTTCATTGTCTCGAGTACTTACTAGCTTTCTTTGATTTTTCGTATATTTCAAAGTTTTTATTTATCATTAATCACTTGGCTGTGAAAGTAACTATTCTTGACCTTTTCCATATCTTTAATTTCCTGTTTCTCTTTAAGCTGTTGATTGAGGTACTCTCTCAATGCTTTTTGCTTATTTAGCTTATCGATTTTATCTAAATACTGCTTGGCCTTGTCTCGTTCCTCCTCTTCTTTCATTTTATTATATAACTGTTTGTCCTCTTCGTTGACTGACAATCCAAAGATGCTATTTGTGTTTTTCAGAGGGAGCAACAGTCTGCTGGCTGTCCACAATTTTATTTAATCTCTGCTCTTTTGTCCCGCTTGACTTGTTCTTGTTTGTCAAGCATGCTGATGTACTCTTCAGAGTACTTTAAATCGTTATTTTTCTCCTGCTGTTTTAGTTTCAACTTTTCCTTCCTCGCGATTTCATTTTCTTCAAGCAGTTTTTCGTTTTGTCTATTTTAGAATATTTTTTCGTTGCAATTTTAACATGTTTTCTTGGTCGATTTCTTGCTGCGCTTTGTTGAGGAGGGACTTTTCGAATTCCCTCCTCTGCTCGTAAAGCACCCGGCTCGAGTTGTCTTTGAGAGACACAATGTTGTCGTTGAAAGTCTTCGATTCAAACTGCTTGTACTTTGATATTAGCTTTCTATAAGAGTCAGATGAGGTCAGGGTACTTGTTATCCTCGAGTTTGATCTTCTTGTTGAATATCTCCATGATCTCCTTTTCCTTCTGCTTTAGTTCCTCCATTTCTCTGCTTTTGCGTTTTTGGTTCTCGATTATTTGCTGTTTGAGGTCGTTGTTGAATTGAATTTTCTGAGCGAGTTTATTTATGCTTTAAAAGACTGTTCTCTTCTTGCTCTTTTAGCTTCGCAAATTTCCATATTTCGTCCCACTCGTTCTTCTCTGTGATTCCTGCGAGCTCGTCTTCGGTGAGTAGCTCCTTCCGCCGTGTGTAAGAGGACGGTTCTAGGGTTGAAAAGTTGTTTCTATGAGATGCGTTTCTTGGGCTTGCATTAATACTATTATAACCGCTCTTTCTATGAATCCCAGTTCTGTTTGTATTCAACTCGATGAGTTCTTTATTTAACCTTCAAAGAGGTAGGATTTATAATACTCTCTTGAGTGACTTCTTTTTTGATTGAAGGTAGTTGGAGGTCTTCCTTCGTATCAACTGTCTGCGATAACTTCTGCTTATCGCTTCGATCGATAAATTCCTTAGCCTTTTCCTCGATTTTGCTGATATCATTTTGAGATAGGTTATTTATTCGACTCCATCGCTTTGTCTAATTCTGCCTCGATAATTGAGGAAAGTTCGTATTTCCTCTGTTTCTTAGGAAATTTGCTAAAAAATAATTAGAAACTACAATAACCTGATTATTTGTTATATTGAAGAAATAACAAATAAATTAGCGAATGCGAGTTTTTGTAGCCAAACACTAAGATTATTAATTTCGATATCGAAAGAAATGTTACTTCATTATTTTATTTGCTAGTAAAGCCTTGATCTTTGCGGTCCTGCTGTCAGAAACTATCTTGCTATCTCTTGGAACTGAACTGTGCTTGCGGAGCTGCGAATGCATTTTATTTACAATTATAATAATTTATTTTGATTCTTCCATCCACGTTTACAGTTTTTGAGTCATATTTTGAAGACTCAAGTTCAAATTGTAGTTTTATAAGTATAACAATAGGTCACTAAACTAAAATTATTGCAACTTTTATCAGTCTCACTTTACATCATATTTTCTGTAATTATCATGACTATTTATTTATTCCGATAGCGAAATAACCAAGATTAAAAAAAGACGAAATTAATAATTTTATTGTTTAAATAAAATTAAATTTTGAGTGTTACCACAGCATAATATACATTTTTTAATATAATAAAAAAGCTGAATTAATTTGCCCTTTTCATCTGGATGCATTTAGAGTGTAGTATCATCATCAGCAGCCAATTAAAAATAGTGAAGATAAAATATTAATATAATCATGGCAACATTTACTCCGAATAACGCAGAGGTCAATGAAAAAATAAAGCTTGAGAAGTCACTAAAGGAAAATCTAGAGAAGGAAAGAACACTAAGACTCAAAAGTGAAATCGAGCAGCTAGACCAGGAAAGGAAAAGAAAACAAGGTAACCGACTGTTATACTATCCTTTAGGAGCCAAGAAACTCAAGTCCTGCGGGATCTTAGAAGCATATAGCTGTAAGATTGAGTTTACATTATCTAATTGCGATGTCAATTCACTGCTCGATATCATTTGTGCTTATTTTTACTACAAACTTTACATTGATAAATTGCGCAGCTTAAAGATAGCTTTATTAATACAGTCACGACCAGACGCGTGACTATTATTTCAACTTTGCTAAGGCTGCTGTAGATTTCCTCGAAAATGTGTGCAAGCACGGGTTACCCAAAAAAGATGACATCTTCGATTATGCTGCCCTTTGCGTCCTCAAATATGAAAAGAAAGCGAAGACAGAGAAGCTGAAGGAGATACAAGAGAGACACTTGAAGAAACTGCATCGCTATGATGCAGAGGAAACTCAGTCTCCTCCTCCTATCGAAGAGCCAACCCCAAAGCAGGTTAAGGGAAAGAGAGCCAAAAGCACAACGAAAGAAGTACCAGAGTCTCCTAAAGGCAAAGGAAAGGGAAAGGGCAAAGAAGCAGAAAAAGGCAAAATGACTGATAAAGAGGCAACCAAGGGCAAGGGAAAAGGAAAGAGAGGTGCGGTATATGACAATAAATATTTTGTATTTTTACTGGTTTCTATGCGAACAATATTCAATTGATTTTATGATCTTTTATTACTGTACGCCAGTAAAATTTTTATGATAACGAAAGGAATATTTAATAACAATTGATAATTCATTTTTAGTATTGTTTGGATTTTTAACTGAGATTTTATCATTTTTTCAATAGGAAAATCAGTAACTCCTCCAAAAACTCCACCAAAAAGTGTGAAAGGTGCAAAAGGCAAAAAAGGAGCTGCTGCAGCAGCTCCAGCACCAGAACCTGTTCCAGTGAAGAAAGGAGGAAAGAAATAAATTCATTTAATTTGTTTCAATCTCTGAAACTTTTAGTAAACATAATTTTTAGTGATTGAATAGTTTTTGGTTTACTTTATTTTCAAAAAAATAAAGCTCAATTATTTTGAATATATTTAAAGAGCTAAAAATTAATATAAATAAATGAAGAGTATTGCTATTCTATTCTTATGCTTGGTTGCACTATCAAGCTGCTCTAAGAATGATGCTTACGAACATATGATTAACGAGCCTTGAAGAAAAGAACCTTTCGAAAAAGTTGAAGACCACATCACTGAACCTTTGCAGTACGTTCAAAATCTCCCAGAACAATGGAGATGGGATAATGTCAATGGAACCAACTTTTTAACCGTGGTTAAAAATCAGCACATCCCACAGTACTGCGGGTCATGCTGGGCTCAGGCTGCAGCTAGCTCGATCTCAGATAGAATTAAGATCGCGAGGAGAGGTGCTTGGCCAGATGTTAACATCGCTCCTCAAGTACTTATATCCTGCTCGAAAAAGGATTTGGGATGTCATGGAGGAACTGCCCACTCAGCGTATGCATACGCTCACAACGAATACTTAACAGACGAGACTTGCTCGATTTACAAGGGAAGAGGACACGATAATGGCCACGAGTGTTCGCCTGTTACAAAGTGCAGGAACTGCAACCCGCACAAACCATGCTTTATTCCTGATCAATATTACATCTACAAAGTCGGTGACTACGGCAAGATCTCAGGGGAAGAAGCGATGATGCAACATATCTATCAAAAAGGACCGATCGCTTGCGGAATCGCAGTTCCCAAGGACTTCTACGCTAACTACACTGGAGGCATTTACAGAGATACAACAGGAGCCAAGCACATCACCCACGATATCTCAATCGTTGGGTATGGAGTCGAAAATGGCACAAAGTACTGGCTTGGAAGAAACTCCTGGGGAGAAACTTGGGGCGAAGGCGGCTTCTTCAAAGTTGTCAGAGGCGAGAACAATATCGCTGTTGAAACCGACTGTGCTTACGCTATTCCAATTGATACCTGGACTCAAGGAATCACACACAATACAACAGATGAGGAAAGAAAAGATCCAAGTAACGATTACACAAACGGACCATATCCAGGCCAAGCCGTTCTCAGTAAAGTTGAACATAAAGGATGCAGTGTTGAAAACAAATGGAATGGTGATGAACAAACCAACGTTCCTGAAGACATTAAAAACTTAAGTGAAGCTGACTTACCAGAGAGTGTCGATTGGAGAAATTACAATGGAACAAATTATCTATCGTGGAATAAGAACCAACACATCCCAGTCTATTGCGGATCATGATGGTCTCAAGGTACGACATCTGCGCTCGCCGATAGATTCAATATTATGAACTGGTTGAAGAACAACAACACGAACGCTCCCCAGGTCAGTTTATCAGCTCAGGCAATTGTGAACTGTGAAGCTGGTGGAGATTGCAATGGCGGACAACCAGCGAGTGTGTATAGATTTGCACACCAACAAGGAATCCCACATGAATCATGCCAACAGTACATCGCCCATAACGTTGAGAAGAGCAAAGATGTCTGCTCGGACTTCAATGTCTGCAGGGATTGCAAGGGTCCAGCTCCTGCTAAGAACGAGACAGGAGTTGAAAACTGTTGGGCTGTCAAAAATTACACTCGCTACTATGCTTCTGGATACAAATCAGTGAGAGGTGTAAATGACATGAAGAAAGAACTTGCTACCTACGGCCCTATTGGCTGTGGTATCTCCGTCACTGATAAGTTCGAAGCTTACAAAGGAGGCATCTACGAAGAGTTCTCATTCTTCCCGATGATCAACCACGAAATCTCAGTTGTTGGATATGGCGTCGAAAATGGTACCGAATATTGGATCGGAAGAAACTCATGGGGCACTTACTGGGGTGAATACGGATTCTTTAGAATCAAGATGCACTCAAAGAACTTGGCGATTGAAAGAGACTGCGTCGCTGCATATCCGTCATACAGCAAGGCAAAGCTATCAGAAGAAACAGCTTAATCATGCAATAATGGTGTTCTTCAATAGTATTTGTTAAGCCACTCTTGTCTTGCAAAATTTCAATCTTAATTAGGCTTTAATTTCAATTCAAATAATTGAATTTAAATTTCTTAATGACACATAATAAATTCAAATTTAATTTTATTAATTAATTTAAAATGGATTTGAAAGATGCTCAGCACATAAATAAATTGCCTAAAACCAGCGGAGCAAGGGACCTCTTCAAGTTCAAAGAAATAGAAAAGCGGGGAAACGACGAAAACATGTTCGACTACAACAACCGAAAGCAGAAGCAAATACAGCAGCTGCAAGTTCAGCCTAACCCGTGAGTTAATTCTCAGTGAGTCAGGGGTAAAATCAGTTCTTCTCCGATCCAGAAAGACTCGATGAATTCGCCGATGACTGAAATCAATGAGTCTTGCTGTCTGAGCAGCTCAGACCAAGCTGCCAATATCAAACTGCAAAATGAAACGTTTGGAGTCAGGTAGATCTAAATATAAGTATATGCTCGTTTTGGTAATTTTAACGGAATTTTGGGGCATTTTTGATGTAAGAACTTGGGTCATTGGGTGGATGGAATAGTAGCGGTTTGAGGAAGGTTAGGTTAAATGGTTGGAAAAGATTTCTATTCAAAATTACTTTTCAAGAAGAATTTTGATAATATTGTAAAGTTATCATTTATTTTTTAAGTTTTGATAAAATTGGTATTTGATAGTCTTTTATTATGTATCTTTAGATATTGCGATGGAAATTTTTAAGCTAAATAGTTTTATTTCTTTAAAAAGACATGAATTAATAATTATGAAAATATATTAATATTTATGAAAATTCTTTTTAAGTTAGCAGATATACTTCAATTGTAATTTTTATTATTTTTCTGATTCAAAACATCTTTATAGTTCGGTTTGTGATGTAAGATCATCATTTGAGCTTCCAACGATTCCAAGTAATCTTCCAGAAGAAGTCCAGTCTGCTGTATCAAACCTCCATAAAATTTTAAACTCCCCGTATGCATCTTTAGGATCAGTACAAAGCTGAGTAAGTCACACACTAAGGCTTGTATTTGACCTATGAAATCCTGCAAAATACAAATAAATTAAAGAAGATGTACAAAGGTAAGCCGCATTATACATTATTTAACAGTCCCATCACTTCACCAAGCTTTGCTATTAATCCAATTTAAGACCCAGTTTATAATCTCCCTTTATTAGTCTTTATAGCATCTGCATCACGCATATCGTAAATAATTTATTCTCTGTGAAAATCATTACCATTACATCTCCTTCCCTTCATTCTTAACCACTCATACTTACTCAATTTATCCGTTTTTAGAAAAGCAAGGTGAACTGAAGATACTCAAGCAGCTGTACTTAAAATAACATCGGACAGGTAAATGCACTCAGTCATAGCTTAGGACGGAGAGGACGTCAATGGGCTCAAGCACAGAATCCAGCAACTGCAAGAACAGCGAAAATCAGATGAACTTTACATCCAGCATCTCGAAACCGAACTCAAAAACCTCACAGATGCCGTCAGAGCTAGCAATCAGAAGACCATACAGCCTTTGAAGCACATATTAGACGAACTTGAGCAAAGAGTCAAGGATAAGGAGTACAGAGGGCGGAGCTTGAAACGCAAAATACACAAACTTAAAGTCCAGTTGGACAATGAAAGAAAAATCAACTTTAGTCTTGCAAAACGCATTTCACTTGCTGCCGACCGTGCTGATAGGTCTTCAAAGATCGACTACAAACGTGTGTATGATTTACACTCCAACAGCATCGAAGAAAGGCAACCTGACATGCAAAATATGCTAAATCAAGACCAAAGCAAGGTCTCTCGGTGAGAAACAGAAATCGTGCCGAACGACATTCAAAATATCAAGACTTTTGATTTTTAGAAACAACCAAATGCTAGATGGAACTCAGAATATATTCGCTCCGAAAAGCAGCCGAAGATACAAAAGAAATAAAAGTGTAAATCCAGCGAAAGGACAGAAATTCTCTGAATGTAAATCGTGATTATTGAATAATTTTAGATCAAAATATTTTTAATAACGACAGCCACAGCAGAAATACAGATACAATGAGCAAAACTGAAAGTAATTTTAGCAAAACAAGCTTCGTTGACCATGTAACTTACAACATTAGCAATAACTGCAATCAGCCTTCAGGATCGAGTTCGATTAGGAAGTCGATTGATTCAAGATACAAAGCCAGTCAACAGGGGAGAACTCCGCCTGAGCTCAACTCAAAGACTAGCAACAACCAGCCTCTTTGTGATATCACATGAGTTAGCTGTAACATGCAGAGACGTGAATATGGAGACATTTACTTGACATTTGACAACTCAAAGCAGTTGAAGGGCTACATGTGTTAACTGATTTATTTCAATTTACATCAAGCAATTCAAATTATATCACCAAGTTATCGGAATCTAGTATCGCTGACAATCCTATATAAAAATGGTATAAATATAAGTCTTTTTGATAATGTATAATTGAATATATTAAATCAACAGAGAGATGAATAGTGAATTCCTACCTCCTAAAAGCTTCACAAATGCGTCTATCAACCAGTCGGAAAGTACAAACTACGATCATTTATTAAGTTCAATCCGCAAAGGCAGAGATGCCAATAATTATCGACATAATCGGTCAAATGTGAAATCAAAAACTAAGCTGAAGTTTTACATTAGAAAACCAATGGGCTCATCAAGTGAATCAGAAATTAAAAGATTGATGAAAGGACACTCGCTCACAAAGCAAGGGCCAGTAGTCGAAGACCTTGAAGGCAACCATAATGCCAAAGTGAATGGTGCGAATTCGTGTATCTTTAAATAAGCCTACCATAAGCAGTGAAAGCGACACACTGCTGAATCCAAATTGAGTAAATTCTTGTCTTAAGAACCCATCTGAAGTTTCCTCATCTTCAATGAGGAAAGATACGAAGAGGTTCAAACGAAAGTTGAAAAGTAAAATCATCATCGGTGCGAAAAGGCACATATCGAGCTTTGAGAAATTGGTATCACTAAACCCAGAGCTGTTTGACTTCATTAACCGGCAAGGAAGTCTGGACCCGCAGCAGTATATTGACAAGCTAAGTAAATAAACCACCGCTGGCATGCTTTGACATCTCGACCAACACACACTCGACTCTTGAAGGTAACAGAAGGAGCAATGCAAAGATGGTTGAAAACTATATCTCAAAGTTGCTAAAATTCATAGGTATATTTAAAAAGTATTAGTTAATCAGCTAATACACTATCCTATTTAGACTCAGACAAAGTGCGAGACAAAAGCGATAAACAGCACAACTTTCCTAAAAATAAGTTAAGTTCAACTGAATTAAAATAAATACAATTTAGCTTTAAATTTTGAGTCTTATTGCTTATGATATTTAGACACCAAAAAATAACCTGAGTTATTATAGAGATTTAAATATATTATAAACCCAGCGGACATCAATATTGAGTGTAAAAACACAGACAGCGAAGCTAAGATAAATAATATTCTGCTGTCTAACCAGATTTACACCAAGGAATGAGAGGATTTTATACTCAAATTTTACTCTCAAAATAAAATCGATAAATAGCAAAATTAAACAGCACTGAGTGGATCATTTTACTTGAAATTGCGTGAGTTGAAGGCAGAATTCAACCACCCCGAATTCAGACTTAAGTTCGATTCAGCAAAGTGATGTTAAAGGTAAATGAAAGCATCATGATAGGCAGATTTCAGATAAGTTCATTCGTCAGTTGGCAAAGATCAACACCCAGGCATTCGACTCGTCTCTGAAGTACCAAGAGATCGCAAATACTCTTCTGATCCGAGTTAAAGCAGCCAAAAGCATGTTTGACAAAGCCGACAGCGAAGGCAGCGGAAGCACTGCATTCGAGCTGCTTGAGGAACTAAATAAATGAAGATGCGAGGCTTTAAAATCAAAAATTGATGAATTGGTTGAGACTCAGTTCAAAACTGACCTCAAATCAATGCTGAATTTCTTTGATGACCTCACGGGTAAGAATTATAAACTGCAAATACTACAAATGGGACTTGAGGAATTTGTCAGACAGACGAGTGAAGAGTGTCGCGAACTAGCCCATCTTTTCTTATTCTTGTGGAAAGGATTCCAAAAAGAAGCAACTAATCAGCTAAAAATTGCATTTGAGAGATCCAACAGCCTCATAGATTACTTAAAATCAGAGCTGCAGTCGAATATAGAACTAGTCAAGTCGCTTCAAAATAAAAACAGTGAGCTTGTCAAGCAGAATTTACACCAAAAGAATTTTTTAGAGCAAAACATTGGTTTATTTAACTCCGCAAGCATGCAGATTATTTACGACGAGTACATTGAAAAGATCAAATACGAAGAGAAGTTTAACAAGTACAAAGATTCAGTCTGCACGCTGTTTCCTAACTTCGATGAGTACTATAACAACCAAGAGCTCTTATGAAATCTAAAATTCAACGAAGAACGTAAATTTGATACATTTTTCTACGAGGAAAGAGGAATCAACTTAAACCACCAAGAACTGCCGCTTCTTCAAGACTGCATTCGGCTGATCGAGATTCTTAATTCTAAGGTCCCTGTACATATTTTAAAAGACGAGGCTGAGAGCGAGTTGAACAAAATCAGAGTCAGCCTTAGAGAATTTCAAGAGGAAGTAATTCCAAAGAAATAATATTAAAATCAAAGAGCAGTGCAATTATATTTACTCACTCGAAATTAAGTATCAGGAGGCTGAGAGCGAACGAAACCAATTGAAGAAACTTTTAGTTTGGAAGGAAGATGAAGTCAATAAGCTTAAGGCGAAGATCCTCGACCACCAGAAACCGTTAGTCTGAGATGTCGCCACTATGACTGAAGTTGAAGAAAATAATGAAGATAACGACGACAAAATGAGTAAATTTCATAAGAGCAAAATCAAGAGGAAAGAGTCAACTATGTCAATGGGACTTCTAGGCAATGTCGGGTCGGGTCAATCAATAAATCAACCAGCACTTCAAAAAACTCGTTCTTCATTTAAAAAGAATACTTCTCCTAATAAAAAGCGAATGATGTACGTCAACAAAAGTTCAAAAATAAAATCAACTGAGCAAATTTCAAACCTCAACAAAATAGAAATCACTGAAGCAAAGAAGCAAAACAAGGTCGACGAGTTCTACGCAAATTTAGATAGCAAATCAAGCAGCAGCTCATCATACGACTCAGAAAGCGACGATCTAATTTCAAAGAGGACAAAGCCACATATCAAAATGTCGTGACTGGAGTTAAAGCAGCAGATATCAGAAGACCAAAATGACAGTGTAAATGATTCTCAATAACGATTAATATAAACACAACTAAAAAATATGATCAAATGTATTTTTTAGCAGCAATTAAAAAAGTAAGTTTATCAACCTGTATTATACCGACTGTCGTTTAGAATATTAGTCGTGAATAGTGGCCCAGCAGCAGTAAAAAGACAGCAATTGTGTGTGTAAATATTTGAGTGTTCAAGTGAAAATACTAAATACCATTTAGAGTATTTTACATACAGATTGATGGTATTTAATGGATGGGTTGTTTGCAGGTGGTCTTGGGGCTGCGGGAGGTATGGGGTTATGATGGAGGTGAGTTGTTTTGGATTTGCGGCAGGGGAGGGGAGGGGTGAAGAAGGTGAAGGATGATTTGAATAAATAAAATATTTCAAAATGGGTTGTTGATCTTCAGCTAATCAGGAAGAGGTCAGACAACCTCAAGGACGATATGAAGGTGCAGGGGAAGTGAGAAGAGGAAGTAGACCGAGTAATGTTCGAGCTGAACGGCAGAATCCTGGAAATCCTTATTGAGGAACTATTGATAAAATTGAAAATGTTTTGGCTGACACGTATGTAGGCGAAGGAGTAAAAAGAACGCATGCCTACACAACTGATTTAACAGAAGATCAGTATGTCAAATGGAAAGAACAATTTTGGGAGACTA
>JAGYYN010019426.1:0-13583 GCA_021441665.1 Euplotes cf. woodruffi 2 WChen-2021 | reverse complement strand
TAATCTTGGCTTTTTTCGAGATCCTGATATTGATCTATGGCTAAGTTATTCCAGACGCCTATTTTTAATTGATTTATTTTAGAACTGGTGAGTTTTATTTCAGCATCAACTTTCTTGACTATTTATTTAAAAAGCATTTAAAGACTCTGCTATTAATTTAATCTTAACTAATTGATAAGATTATTTATCATACCTTTATCATCTTCTTCGTTTTGTATAAGTTCAAAGCTATCTTGTTCTATTTGTGCATAGTCAATGACATATCAGTATTCATAGTCTAAATGCTTAGCAAATCCTATTCCGATACTATTAATATTAGCTTTGAATAAATTCTTCCTGTGGGTTCTGCTTTTGACTCCATCATCGATAAGCAAGTTCAGAACTCATTCGAGTGCATTTTCATAATTACCGAAGCTTAAGCTTTCAGTGACATCTGTGTAGACTCCGAATTCTCGTGCTCTAATTGTTGGAGTTACGTTCTTACTTCCAGTATGGGAAGTAAGCCCATTAACTCCGATATCGTCAGCATGAGACTGTGCAGACCTGCACAGTCTCATGCTGAGCGCTAACGAGTTCAAACTCGACTGGTCATTCAAGAACTGTATTGTATCGTTAAGACCGCTGGTGCCTTCAGCGGTCTTGATACTCACAAGTCTGCTTGAGTTTTCAGCTGCGTCTTTACTATATCAATAATAGTCTCCCTTCATATGTTTGAGTCTTTCTTGTCAAAACGGAATAAATGACTTCGGACTCATTCGAAGCTGATTATGAGCACTGATGTAGCTTAAAAGTACCTCTTGATGCAGATCTAAAAAGTCCTGTGGTTCTATAAAAGCAGGCATGTGACAGTCATACACACTAGTAAAAGTTTTATCAAGCCTATTTCGTTTCAAAGCCTTCTTCATTTGCTCATTTTGCAAACCATCGTCGATCGAGTTGTCTAACATCATATCAGCACGATAAATATTTATTATATCTCCATCTGAAAATCGTAAATAAATAACACCAAATTAACTTTATACTTAAGATTTTTGAGCGATACAAAAGCAAGCCCATTTTAAATACAATTTTCTAATCATTTACATCCACCCACAACTACCATCCTTTAACCCTCTTAATTATTCATATCTCGCTCTTTAACTTGATTCCCAAAAGCAGCCGTATTGCCTTTCTATTTCTATATAAAATCGGTATTTTCATCAGCTGGAAAAATATGCAATTTTGGCTGTTTTATACAAAAATATAATAATTTGCGATTGATGCAATCGAGAGAGACAGCAGGGAGGAGAGGAGCTAATACGCGTGGTGGGGAGTCTGGATGGTCCAGATGAGTATGTTGATACAGAGTGGGTATGCAGTCGCGATGAAGGTTTGAATATTCAGAGACAGTGATTGTACAGAGTAACTTGATGGCTTTGTCTGTGTTGATTTTTAAAAGTCAGACTGATGAAATTATTATTTTATACACATTTTTCAATCTTTAATTTCGCTGTATTTTAGGTATTATTTTAAATTTAATACTACTCTTTTATTAATTTGATCGTTCATTTCTAGTCAAAAAGATTTTAACTTTATTTAGCTAAGCTACAAATACTTTCGTTGTTATAATAACGAGTTTATATTTATTTTCTAATCAATTTTAATGTTGTTTATTTATAAAAAAAATTAAAAAAAAATTAAAGTAAATATTTAAACCTAGCATTAAATTATTTACTTTTTATTTATTTATTTTGATTCTAACTTTCTTAGTTAATATTTTTTAATACTATTTGATCAAGAAGTAAAAATACCGAAGCTCAATAAAAATCTAAAAACCGTCTATGTCTTAAGTATTAGTCAAATTGAAATCTCGTGTGTTTTATTGCTTACTTAAAACATTAGTCTATCTGCATCGAAGTGAGTTGAGTCGAGTTCATCGAGCTTATCTTGGATATATTCATCAAGTCTTTCAGTCAGTTGTGTTCACAGCGTACGAACTTCAAACCCCACGGTCTTTCCGACTTGTTTCAGCTGTTTCGAGATGAAAATAACCTCTGCCAGAGGGATGCTTTTTATTACAGGGAATGTGAGGGTGTTTCAAAGGGCTTCAATACATTCTTCACTGAGCTCTGTGATGCTCGACTGCATTATCACCTGACAGATAGGAATTATCTCCTTTCATTTAGAATCTATAGTTTTAGTTGGTTTTAAATAGTAATAATTATTAGTAGACTTAATCATTTGCATTTCGAGCTTTGATTACTAAAAATATACAATAACACTGATATATATTTATATTAAATCGCCTGCATCTTAGTACACAAAAAATAAGGCAGAAAAAGTGTATTTTTAAGGCTTACTGGTTCTTGATAAATTCCAGATGACTTTAGTAATCTCGATAATCGTTGATAGATGGACTTGTTTAGATAACAGAACGTTGATTCCGTCAATAACTTCGTAAATGAGACTTTTATCTGGGATATCCTTAAATACACCTAAATAAGCTTAGTTCACTGTCGATAGTTTAGATTTACGATTTACTAAATAAAATATTCATTCGTACCTGCGAGGATATTTGAAATCACACACAAAGCGTTGTTGTACACAAGTCTGTATTCAATGTCGTATGGGAGTCTTATGAAAAGCTCTTTGATAACTTTATTCAGCTTCAATTCGCTTTGGTCTGTCTTTGCAAGTAATAAATCGATTTCTGAGTATTTTTCAAATGAAATATGCATCAACATTTCAAAGTACAAGCTAAGTTTATCAATGTTGATTACTGATGACTTAAATGTAGTTCTTTCAAATGTATTTGAATAAACAGGAAATGCAAGGGTATCTAAGATTTTATCTAAGATCATATGCATTTCGCTTCAAAGCTCCTTCGCGCATTCCTCATCATCTTGATCAACCGGAGCCCATATGTCCTCTTGAAAATCTTCATCTCTTAGGACCTTCAGCAGTTTACAAATGCGACTGGAACTGAATTTGCTATTCAAAGAACTATTCTTTGTGAATTTATCACTTTGCAGTGGGAAGGTATCAAGTAATTTACGTTTTGCAATGGCTCTTTGAGCTGCTTTTTTCTTTCTCAAACCCACCATGAACTGTTCTCACTTGCGAACCGGGTCTTCAAACTGAACCTGGATGAAGTTTAAGTTGCGTTGCTGAGATCTCGGGTCTTCCATTTTAAATTGAAATTGCCACAATTTGCAATAAAGACTGGAACTCAAAACAATAATTGAAATTATAGATTATTAAACACTATGGAAAGTTGACTTCCTCAAATCATCGAAAACACGAGTAAAGAGCGGCAGAAGCACTTAACTGTATTCAGGCAAGAGCAGAGGAATCGAGAACTGAGTTCAGTCAAGCTCAAGCTGCGAAGTAAATCAAAATGCATCGAGAAGTTGTCGTATATATCATTCAAAGACAATCTAAAATGAGTAAATTTACTCGAAGGCCTAGATAACTATGCACCTAAGACTGCTGCTGGTCAACGGCCAAAGCGAGGACTGGGTTATCGAGCGAAACCCCCACCGCTTAATAACTCAAGAACGTTCGCGATATGCAAAAATAGAGAGAATCGAGGTATACTTTTAGATTACTTTTCTCGTCTTAGTGAATTTTTCCTTTGCTTTGGAGATCAATCCAAATATGAAGATCGTGGTGGGAGCAATAATAAAAAGCTCGATTACATTACTGGCTAATAATTTTATTCAAATATCTCGACTAAAATATAAATATAAATGAGCCCATTTAGACTTAAATTTTGACAATTTGCTTATGGTAATACCAATGAGCACCAAAAAGCGAGATCATGGATTATTAAAAATATTAATTTTGATATATTAGAGAAAATAAAAATATTATTATAATATTAAGAACAAAAGCTTACTATAAAACATACGGGATTTCTTAATATTTGAAATCAGAAATATTTCTCAAAGATCTTAGAAAAAGGCTAGATTGCAAAAATAAACCAATTGTGAAGTATTGTTTTACTTAAAAATTACATCTTTTTTGTTAATAAAAACAATCATTTTGTAATAATCAAAACACAATCGAGTTTTTACAGAACTAAGTGCAATCAGAGACTAGTTAAAGCTAATTTTTTACTATAGTGCTGGAAAAGTCCGAATCTCTTCCAGAAGAAGATAAAGCAAACAACTCGATCAATGGTGTTTTCCAAGCACCGACACGTAAGAAAATAACCAAATTTTTATATCGATAACACTGCTGCTTTAGCATCTGGTACAAAAGAACTAAGCGAAAGTGAGAAGGCCGAGATACTCAAGAGAAGAGCTGGTAAATAAAAGAATGACAAAGCTCAAAACAGTGCCTGAGAAATAAGCCAGAATTTGAAAGCAGCAATACGAGATATGATGTCTCAATGGACTATCAAATCGTTAAAATGCTCGGCCAGGGCACCTATGCACAGGTGTTCCTCGGAAGCAACTTAAAGACGTCACAGCTGGTAAGACTTATAAATCCCTCTGCAGTCTAAACTTTTGTTTACTGATTTGGTACAATTAGCAAGAATATGGTCGAATCATTTGCCTTTAGGCTGCTATTAAAATAAGCAGAGGGTCAACAGCAATGTGATATTTATATAAGGAAAAACAAATACTAGAGCTATTCGATCACCCGACAATTCCGAAAGTTATCGACTTTAAAGAAGGTAAGCAAATAGTACGTTTACAATACTAAATCATGACCTTTAGGACTTCAAAAATCATTTTTAATCATGCAGTACTTTGAAGGAGATACCCTCGATGTTTTTGTCACGAAATAAAGGATGATTGAGCAGTGATGTATCTCGAAAATGCTTTGTAGAGCTGATGTCTGCGATTTCGCTAATCCACTCGTCTAAAATCGCGCATCGAGATATCAAACCGCAAAATATATTGATCAATGAAAACTATGATATCATGTTGATTGATTTTAATATTAGTAAATAAGGGAAAAGATATTCAGTACGATAATATTTCAGATGAAATCAAGCACAGGCATAAGTTTAAGTATCGATTTCTGACACAAGTGTCAACCCCGCTTTATGCAGCTCCAGAAATCGTCAATCGTTCTTTGTACACAGAAAGTGTTGACATCTGGGGCGCTGGAGTAATCTTGTACCTCATGATGTTTGGAGACATCCCCTTTAGAACTAAAACCTCTCCTGTGTACTTAGAAAGCCAATATCAAGATTCAAAAAGCGAGTACACTCAGATTAAGAAAGAACAGCAGGATTACACAGTTGATATCCACGAGTGTTTTATCAAGCAGATTCAAGCCAACTGCGCACACGATGAAAAGCTGAGGGACTTGCTCTTGCAGATGCTAGCTTTTGACTCTGATGACAGACTGACAAGTGAAGAATGACTTGAACACCCATGGACGACGAATTCGTAAAATACTTTACAGCCAATACTACCAATGCGTCCTTTAAATATAATCATTTTGCTATTCACTTTGCATTTAAATCGAATTAGGCTAAAATTATAAACCAGTGATTTATTTTTGATTGTTCGAGACTTTAATTTCTTGCTGTCATTTAGCTACCGAAGACTGCATAAGAATAGTTAAAATTAAGTTTTATAACAAATATTATAATTTTTGTTTTCTTTGCTTCAATAATGGAGTCTCTTGTCAAGACCCACTGAAGTCTGTAAAATGTTCTAAATTTTAAGGTTTTTAAGAATCTACTTTTTTAGTTTTCAGTGCTAAATAGGTTTTTTATTAAAAAGAAATTAATGATTTTATTGAAATAATCTGCATTTCATCTGTACTTTTGACGATTTAGCCGAGATTGGACCGTATTAATAGTAAAATATTTAATAGACTAGAAAGGCTTGGGATTGGACGCAAATAAAGCAAGATAGATAAGGATTATTTGGTGAAAAATAACTAAGTGACAACTGGATTTTTAATATGAGTTATTTTATATTAAATTGAATATTATAAAATTTTGATAGTTTCAATAAGATGAGGATGAGCAAGATTCATCGAAGCAAAAGTGTGAGACAGCGAGAATTATTGAAAAAATCGAAAAAGTTTCAGAATATAGATGAATTACTTTTGTATGCGATTTATTCTTTATCTTTTATTACTTCTTTTGTACTAACTTTAAAATTGATTTTTTTAATCTTACATATAAAAAATCATATAATAAAACCATTAAAAATACACATCTTAAATTATATCAAAAACTAATTCTTTATATAATCTAAAAAAAATACATCGAAAATTCATAATTAATAAAAAATACCAAATTATTTCAAAAAATTATTTTGACTTCAAAATTACAAAAACAGCAAAACCAAAAATTCAAATATGAAATCTTTTTCACTCAAATTTTTTTCAGTTTCAAATCTTTTTTAAATAAAATTTTCATTAAAAAACCATTTTAAGATTATTATTTCAAGTCAAAATAAATGAATTTAAAAAGCACAAAAATTAATCGCTTATTGTTCATGTTTAAAAACACAGTTGTAAAATAAATTTAGAGACGTGCAGCCTGCACTCGACCAAAACAGTGAAATGTAAGAGCTTAATTATACTTTTGCCTACAGGTACAAACCAAATCGTCTACTGTATGCTAAACCACATGTCCGCAAAAACTGCATCAGCCGGTGGGTATCCAAACAGGCTCAAGTCAGCCCTGAAGACCAGACCGAAGTCGCATACGTTCATAACTCACAGCGAGCGAGGGAAAACTGGAGCCGAATGAAGATGAACTTGCTCAAAGAACTTTTTATTCAAAAATTCATGGAAAACGCAAGAAACCAAAAGGAAGCTGATGATAAATCTGACGACAGCGATGATGAAGGCAAAGTCTTTTGTCAAGATATTTTAGTCAAGCCAGACAGCAAATAAAAAGAAGTATTACGACTACTTTATCGCATTCCTCGGTCTCTTTGACATTATTTTTAACATTTTCACTGTGTTTGTGGATAACACAAACTTGTTGATTAATTACTTATCGATTCCATTCTTTTGTATTGAAATTTACCTCTCATGCGTGACTATTTTCTATATCGACATCATCGAGGTGAAAGATCTTTTCAAGATTATCATAAGATACTTAAAATGGAGATTTTGGATCGACTTGATCGGCACCTTTCCTTTCTTCGTATTTGATCCGGATACTTTGCTTTGTCTAAAACTAATCAGGATCTTTAAATTTCGACTGTACATCGACAACATTTGACAATTTATTGAGTTTTGACTATCTGAATACCTGCACTCGCGAAAAGAACTACTGATAAGCATTCAAAAAATGGTAAGATTCCTTATTTTATTACTGTTCACATTGCACGTGATCTCTTGAATCTGGATTTACATTGGCAGAGAGGATGGTTGGGTGGTGAATAAAGCTTCACTGCTTGTCGACAATAAAGACAACTTTACACTTTATATTGCTTCGATATACTACGTGATGACTACATTTGCGACTGTCGGCTATGGAGACTTCACCGGCTCAACAAACCAAGAATACGTGTTTACTATGATGACGCAGTTCCTCGGTATCGGCTTCTTCGGGTATGTAATCGGTAACATCAGCACGATGATTGGGCAGATTGATTCCATCCAGGAACTACAAGCACTTGAGGAGGAACAGCAAAGTGTGTGGCAGATGAAGCTTGACCGATCGAATAAAGAAAAATACTTCTCTCGACATTACTACGACCACATGAACTCTTTCTTCGCGAAGTACTGGAATAGAGACTACGACAAGTTAAAATATGACGAGTTTTATATTCAGCTGAAACCAAGATTAAAAATAGAAGTTGACGATATCTGCTTTAAACATATTTACGACTGTTATATAGGCTTCTTTAAAGACCTTGAGCCAGGCTTCAAACGAGCAGTTGCTCATAACCTCATCTTTGAAGAACACAGAATCTTCCCCCCGTATACTGATGTTCACAAAGACGACAAGCGGTCATTTCCAGATAGGCAAAAATAACACTCTTTTAGAGCAAAATAAAATACCACACAAAGTATATTTTATCACAGCTGGTGAAGCGTATGCTGCGAATTCAACAGGAAGGTATATTTACTACCGTCTTCCAGAAGGATCTTATTTTGGTGATTCCCACGCACTGTTCGGCCTTCCTTTAAGTTATTCGTTCTTTTATGATGAAAAGCAAGGATGTTCTTCGTTATCAATTACAACAGAATCACTCCTCAAAATATGCAAAAGATTCCCCGATTCTTACTTGAAGCTCAGAAAACGAGCAGAAAAGCGGAGATTAGTGCTCCGACAGTACAAGTACGAAGCCCTTCAGCAATTGACAGAGCTTTCAATTGATAAATTTGACGGGTTACAGCAGTCAAAAGTAAGTCGAGTCTGAGAACACTATAGGCCGCAAATCAAATGTATCAGATGATTATTAAAGGCTCAACAGAGACTGATCCAATCGTCACCCACGCAAAACAAAGGATTCATTTATTAAAGAAAATTACTCACATGAGTCTTGGTCACAACCTAAGCTCCCCAGCGACTTTTGTTTCGAAGTCTTCGAGGGAGCTTTTAAATCAAGAGAGAATATACAAATCCAAAGCAGAGGCTGAATTTAAAACTCCAAATATAATAATTCTTGAAAACAGCTTAAATAATTCAGTTGAAGGTAACTTGACGCTTATTATCTTTAGAGTTCGCGAAAGTTGAAGAGGTTGATGAGTCAAAAGAACAAACTCATAAGCATGCGAAAAATATATACAAATCCTCACTTAACGAAGGCTTTGATGACGACCTCCCTCATATCGATGAAAAACAGTTAGTCCCTGACTTCAGAGAACTAAGTGAAAAAGACCAAACTTCAAGAAGACTAATGAATAAGAAAATTAAAGAAATCGCTGCAAACCCAAATGCAAGAAAATTCATCAGAGCGATGGACCGGGCTCGAGGGCCGAGAAACTCAGTTTTTATAACAGGAGATAAAAAGCTAAAACTTCTGAACGACTTGCAGGAGACTCAAGATCCTTCATTCGCGAATAAAAATGATCTGAAGCCTCATAATGTTAAAATAGCTACATTTAAGGAAAGCGAGAGACTAGCACCAAGAAATTTCCATAATGTGTTAAAGTTCAAAGCAAACCAGCAAGTAAGGATACCTTCAAGCGACTCTTCCTCATCGTCTTCATCTTCATCCTCTGGGAACAGCAGTTTGAAATACCAAAACGTGCAGATAAAATACATAAAGGAAGTCCAGCTCGGCGGAGGCCACCAGGCATCTGAAAACAATAAGAAACAAGAGGAAGATTCTGAATTCAGCGGTGGCGGTGATTCCTCCTCAAGTGAAGAAGAAAAAGCGCACGCTTCAGTATTTAATCTCGGTTTATTTATAGTTTCTCAACAAAAGTAGCGATATCAATAACGCAGGAAATAAAAGGCAATCAGACGACTACGCAATGCACGCGCAGACAGACCCGCACATCGGTAAGCAATCGATCTGAGTAAGTAATAGTGTTAAACGAGATCGGAATGGCGAAGTCAATCGAAGACCCGAAGGAAAACGAGTACAAAGCGAAAGCCAGGAGGCTGATGTTTAAATAGCTCTTTTTACAACCTCCAGAAGGACCTGTACGAGTTCACCGACAACCCAGAGGCTCATAAAGAGTACAAGTCGATCATGCTTAAGTCTGACTTTATTTCGGTAAGCGCCGACGGTGATGTGTAGATGCCCAGGAAAAACGAAATTTTAGAGGAATACCGTAAGTCTATCCCCTCAAGCTGTAGTTAACGACGAGTACGAAGCTAAAGATGAAGACGATGAACAGGCTGTCAAAGGACTTTGGGCGAGGTGACAGAATGAAGAATGTCAAGAAAGAGAAAGGATTTTAGAGCTTATGAATATGGTCGAACAGACTGAGAGACAAGTCATTTTGATTAAGGGTAGACTGTGGTGATTGGATTCAAGATCGATTGAAATTAATTTTCTATTTATAAAATTTTGATATTTTGGCTGCTTTTTATAGAATTACATGATTTAGCAATTTTTTACCAAAATTTTATTTAGAAAGGTACTTCATGGCATTAGATCATTCAAATGCATCAAAGAAGGCAAAGTTAACTGATATAAAGTTAAAAATGGCAGATTTAACTCACTCATTCTCGAAACTTACCAAACCGTTAGCTGAAAGTCAAGGATTACTATCAATTTCTCAAACACAAGGCAAGTAAATTTATATCTAATCAATTATTAATTCATTAAATTCATACAAATCACAGAGGCTATATTCATTTTTATTAAAAAAAATTTATTCACTTATAGATTGTTAATAATTAGAAAATTTAAATATTTTTGGGTAAACTCTTGACACAAAATGGAAGCAAAGATTAATATTGGTAATCGCACTTTTTATTTAGCATATAAAAGAACTAATTTAATCTAGCAACTCGGCTTGAATTTTCTGACAGTCCTCGCCTCTTTGAAGAATCAGAGTCTGAATACGACGAAGAGCAATTCGCAAATGTCGACGAAGACGTGGTCAACTGAGAGCCAAATAACCAGGAAGACCGTTTGTCCAAAATCGAAAAGAACAATTGCATTAGTATTTTTAGTCAGTATAAGTCTGGCAACCCGAGGAATCGAGAATCGAATTATCATTACAGCGAGCCTAAACTTATCTCGAATAAAGCAAGACCGTCACAAGTTTTAACAGAAACAAATAGATTAAATGAAAATACAACAACAGTAATTACTTTATGATTTTTGACAGTTGAAGATTTTTATATCTTCAATTATTTTTGCTTTAAGCAAAAATCAAGCCTGCTAGTGTAATTATTTATTATAGCAACTGTACAAAAAGCTAGTTAACATCAACCACGACAGCGGGATCGACCGCTCTGTTGATTCGTTCAACAAAGAAAATGGGTTCTTGCGCAGCGACGCCTTTGAATCTCCGATGAAGTTCGATTCATTCCAAGAAGAAGCTTTTGAGTTCAATCCTACGAGTAAAAAGTCTAAATAAGGACTGTTTTTCATTAGCGAATTTACAACTGGACAAGCTCGGCGACAATACAAATAGCCACAGTAAAATGTTTGACTATATGCTGAAGAAAACTGGCGCTCATGAAGGCAAAGTTGTAGACGATCACGCTAAAAAGTGCTTTGAGATGAATAACCAGGAAAACAGCAAGAAAAACAAGTACTTAATAACTTCAGTCCAAACAGAATCAAATACGAAAGAACAAAGAACAATTCCAAAGCCAGTGTCGACCTCAAAAAGCCGCCAAAGAATGTATCCTTCAAGATTGAAAGCATCAAAGTCAGCAAGTAGCTTGGGAAAATTTGGATCGGCTCGCAAATCGAAAAATTTGTCAAAAGAAAGCAGGGTGATTCAAACTGAATTCTCAGACAACAAGATTAAATGATACGAGATGGCAAGAGAGATGATTATAGATGGCGGACTTGTTCCAAGCAACGTTGATAAATAACTATATCGTCCCTGAGAAGAAAAACATGTCCCGATCGAATAGCCGCAAAAGAACTGTTAAGGCATCGTCTCCGAAGTTCTCATGAAGGAAAAACCAGTACAGCGATTTAAAGAGGAGTGAAGCGATACTAGAAAAACAAATCAAAGAGCAAAAAGTCATCGATGAATGCACGTTTTCTCCAAATATCGATCGAAAGGATAACTACCGCTTTATAAGAGACGCAGATCAGTTTTATCGAGATCAACAGGAATTCCAAATACGCAAAAATGAGAAAATATGTCAATTAGATAAAGAAATTTTTGAAAAAGAAGGTACAGAACACCGTCCGTTCTTAAGTAAAGTTTCTGAAGAAATCGCAAGCAAAAGAGACCTAAAAGAGAAAAATATCTATCAACGACTGTATAAAGAAGGAAGCCAAAAGAAAATTAAAGATGGCATCGACATCCTTCTTGCGATGAAGAAAAGCTTAAAGCACAAACGCGGAAATGGTAAAGTTAAAGAATCGAGAACTTCAAGAATTGATGAGTATCTCTATAACGACGCGGTTGTTCGTCAAAGATCCAAGTAAGTATTTTGCAATCGTTTGCTTGAACCTATTTCTGCATATAATTAATAAATGAACTGAAAAGATAAATGGGTAAGGGGCTGGATAGTTGTTTTCACCGAGAAAGCTGTAAAACTATGTCCTAGAAACTGGAACTGCGTCCAGTGTAGTTCCAGTTTTGGGACTGAAAATCATCAATCAAAACTTTCGGAAAAGACCGCCATTTAACGAATTAGATTAGATGATAAAAGAACATAATTTATTTTATTATTTCGATCTTTGCCTTTACATATATCTGCATTTTAATACTTTTAATAGAAACAAAAAGAGTGGTTCTAAGTCAGGAAACAGAGCAAATTCGAAGTATACCAGCAGCAAGTCTGATCAGTACATTCTGAACAAACTGCTGAAGGACTTAAAGACCGCCTGGGACTATATAATAAAAGAGACCAGGTCAAGCATCGTGAACAATTCGTCAACGATGAACACGAGCAACGAGACGCCTGAAGATCGAATGAACTTAATCAGTACTGCCTATCTCCTCACAATGCTGGGGTACCTATCGAAGAAAGGAACTGAGGACGACCATGAAAAGAACCTATTCTACGACCTTTGGACTTTACTCCGTGGGGAAGACTCCGCTGGGATCACTTTTGAAGTCTGTAAGAAAATCCTGTTAATAATTAACGGATTTTCAAAAGGAGAAGACCTCGATTACGACAACACTGATGATAACTCTGATATTGCATATAACAGAATCGGTAATATCATGAATGAAGACTTTACCGATGTTGTGGCTTCTAAAAAGCAAGCCGCGTTGATACACAAGCTTTTTAAGCAACTGTGCTTGAACAGAATTCACAATAAGCAAACTGGAGAAGTCTTCAAATCTCAAACTTTATTTAAGGATGAATGAATATTTCAGCCTCAAGTTAATCAATACTCAAAAGAACTCGCGCTAAAGCATAGAAAAAGCACGAATTCAATCGGTTTAAAAATATACGAATCAATGACTGAGAAAATGCGGAGAACTAATGAGTGGAGAGCAGTGCAGCAAAAGCTAAAAGACCAAGACATGATGAAGGAGTGCACGTTCACACCTGGTATAAATTCATTTTCGAGTTTTGACCAAAATAAAACCGACACTATGAATCACAATCAAAATTCACTGCTAAATGACAGGTCTTCTGAGCGATTTCGGTGACAGGAAGTCCGCAATAAAAGCTATGTTGACAACAGTCATAAAATAGATTCGAGTAGTGGCCCCAAGACTGAGACTAAGCCATCGTCGGTAGCTAAATACTCGAGAGTCAGTAATTACAATAAACGGTCGGTTGTCAGTAATGTCAAGCGGATTCGAGAAGCTAATCAGGAAAAAGAAATCGTCCAAATCATGAAGGAAAGAGGAGTGTAAGAACTGTTGGTAAAATGCTTTAGGTCACGCAAAGCAGCTCATAAAATTTTGAATAATGAAGCCGATACGAGCTTAAGCAGCTTTATAGATAAAAGCTTTAAATCTAATGAAGTTAAAACTCCTTGAGATAATAAGAAAAGTGTGCATAAGTCAAACGCAAATGGTATTTGACTTTTATATAGTAATTTTTTATAGTCCAAAAC
>JAGYYN010019175.1:0-17969 GCA_021441665.1 Euplotes cf. woodruffi 2 WChen-2021 | reverse complement strand
GACTTCGATCGCGGTTTGGCGACGAAGCCTTTGTTGGAGACGAGGACGTTGCTGATTGACTGCGATCAGGGGACGGCGCGGGCGCAGGGCTCTGCGTCGCGGGCTTGGAAGTCTCGCTCGAACTCCTGAAGAATTATTAAATATTTAAGTTCTCAATAAAGATCAGAGATAAATAATTTGAAATGTAATATTTATTCAAAGAGTAAAGACTCACATCATATTCCTGTTCATCAAAGTCAATGACGTTAAATGATAGTGAAATTTCTGCCATTATATAATTTTCTGTATGTTGTTGAATATTTTTAATAATGATTCAATTTGTTTTAGCTTATATTTACAAATTGAAATTTGTAAATTTATTTAATTAATTTAGAATTAATGAATTCGATGAAATAGATAAATTAAAAAAAATCGCAAGAAATAATTTTTTTAATGATATTGAATTATTAAATGAATTATTAATTCTATCAGAAAATTACCAGAAGTGATACAATAAGTTCTCTATATGAATTAAACTGTAAATGGCTTAAAAAGTACGGGTAAAGCAGATTCAGATTTTTCAATGATTTGAATTCAATTTCCGACCTTTATTTCAGGTTCTAAGTTTATTTCTAATGTCAAGATATCTATCTTTAGTCATTCTTTGACAATTCTAAATGCAAGTGCAGTTGCAAGTGCTGTTCCGACAACAATAAGTGCATCAGGTTTAGATTCGACTGCTTTTCTAACTGAATCAAGTTTATAATACTCATCTCAATATGTTTCATCAAACCATAGCAAGTGAGGACGCATAATACCTCCTCATTTGTCTCATTTAGGGATTTGCTCCTCAATTGTAAGTTCTTCATTCCTCGGTGGGATAGTGAAAATATCCTTCGAGCACTCCTTCGATCAGCGCATGTAAAGTACATTTCCGTGGATTTCTAAAACTCGATTAGTAAAGTCGTGGTTTAGATCTCCGTCTTTCGTCTCTTCAGTCTTGATTATTTTTGAGGTTCTGAGCAACTGCGCATGATAGTTATCAATATTTTGAGTAATCAAAGTGCACTCGATGCCTTTTACTTTTCAGTACTCCTGGAACTTTAAAATTGCTTTATGTCCAGCATTTGGCTTTTTGCTTTTAATTTGATCGATAAAATCAAAGCACCACTTCCATTTCTCTTCAGGGTGAAGTTTGAAGTATCTAAAAGTTGCAATTAGTTCGGGATTCGATCCTTTTTAATACTTTTCAGTCCAGATGCCGTCTTTCCCACGGTATGTTTTTATCCCCGAGGCTGCAGAAAGCCCAGCTCCAGTCAGGATTAAAATATTCTTCTTATCTTTAAGCAGCTTGGATGCTGTTTTGGAGTCCATGGTAACTGGTTTGTATTTTGAGGTTTTCTCGACCTCTTCCATTGTTTGTGAAAGACCTGAACCTTCAAGTGTCTCTCAAATTCGAACTCACAAAGAACGGACGCTTCTGTTGAACCTGCCTTCGAAGTCTCTCCACTTCTCAGTTAGCTTCTTGGTCTCGTCGACTTCGATTTCGCGCTTAATTCGAGTTTCTTTTGCTGACTTCAGGATTCAACTAGTTGTCTGGGTGGTTGTGTTGATCCTGGCCATGGCCTCAGTTCTCCATATTTCCTTTTCATGCTCGCTCATGTCGTCGAGGGACTTACAGTTCATCAGAATTATAACAATTTATAGAACAAACTCCCAGTCTGTTTTTACTTGGTAAAACTTAATAAATCTACCGGATTTTCGAGTTTATCAAAATAAAGTAATTTAGCAACACAAAGACGAACACTTTATGATGCAGAACAGAACGAGTGGGTGCTAAACTAGTTGTAGTCATAATTGCCTCGAGTTCATTTCTAGTCAAACCGTATTTGTTGTATTCCATTTCAATAAAAATATTGATACAGCGACTAATAAAATATCTCCATTTTTGATTAGATTGTAAACAACAAGATTGATCATATATAACCAAACTCATATTTTTATTCGCGCTTTTATACAGTTTATATATGTTGTGCATATGAGATTACAACAGAAAGAATCAGCTTAATCAATTGAAACTAGAAACCGATTTCTGAAATAGGCGCAGAACTAGCTAATCGTACAGTCTGGCATTGTTTAAACTGCATTGACATCTGAATTCAAACTAAATTGTGAACAAATATGAATTAAATAATAATATCGAAAATGCTTTAAACTACCACTCCTGTATTATTAATGATGTTTAACGAGGTGGAAATCGACTTTGGAGGTGAAGCTAGAAACAGGAGCAATGGCTTCAAAGGCAAAGAGGCTCTGTACAAAATGAAGACATCTCGAAGAGAAAGCAAACGCTCAAAACTTAGAGAAGAAAGCAAAGAAAATAGAAGCAAGAGTCGGAACAAAAAGAGACTAAATATAATCGAAGATTACTTTTACCCTGAAGTCGATAAGATCAGCATTAATCTGAGTGACCACACTCCAATTATTCATTCGGATATTGACGAAATGATAAAGAGTCGGGATTACAAGACGAGGCCGACTTTTATGGCGCTTGATGGAATCGTAGCTTTCAAAGAAATCGGGACTGCAAACTCAAAATATTTACTAAACTGATCCATCATCCGGACTATAAAAAAGATCATCAAGATTGAAGAAGCCGATATCGTAGCCTTTAAAAACTGGGACAGGAATGCAGAAACTGAGTACACTGAGAACATTATAAATGACATTAAGCGGTCGAGGATACGCGACAGTACAGAAAAGGAGTCCATTTTAGAAGACTTGCTGCTCGTCATTGTATTTTATTGCGAACACAACACTATTGTTTACCAGCAAGGAATGCAAGATATTTTTATTCCGTTTGTTTACTTACAATCTAAAGAGTTCTCACTTGCTGAAGTGTATGCGTATACGAAAGGATTTATCGACATGCTCATGCCAAATATACTTCATTCTAAATTTAATGGAAAGGATTACTCACTACCACATTTGCAGTGTCAGCTTAGTCTACTCAAAATGCTGCTAAAGTACCACGATATCGAGATATATAAGCATTTTAACTACCTAGAAATCAGCGTTGAAGCATTTGCAACGTCTTGGATTTTGACTCAGTTCACGAGAATTGTTGACTTCAGCCTAATCTATGAACTCATTGAAATTATTCTTTTTGAAAAAGACAAGTTAATAGTACTTTTTATGTGAATCGCTCTTTTAAAGCACTTTAAATCTCAAATTCTTGAGTGAGAAGGCATGGAAGATCTCCTTCCTCTGCTGCAAAGAAAGGCTAAAATAAGTAATATACGAGACTTGTGAAAGATATATTACGAATCAGTGGTGATCCGATCTCAGACTCCACTTTCTTTTGCGATTTTAATTCACAAGTTGAAAATTAACGACCCTGCAAAAGTAATTAGCAATGAGGAGATAGTAGAGCTTCAAGAACTAGAGCTAGAAACGTTCATTGTTTACCCAGAAGAGTTGTTGTTCAACCAGCAGTTAATAACAAACTGATGTCACTTATACGACACGTCAAACAATGACAAATCGATGAATAAATTCTACACGATTTCAAACCAAAACAAATACATAATGATCGACCAGGACAAAGAAGGTACCAAAATTATATTTCTTCGCTTACCCAGAATCTAGCATCAAATGACAGAGACATCCAGTCGATTACTAGCATCAACATTCTGAAGCGAGACTGCGGAAACGACACCGAAATCGGTAAATCAGTGTCGTTCAAAATTATCGACTTGACAACAGGAAAGAAGTTCTGGAGAAAGTTCAAAGACTCGATCCCGCTGTTCGAAGTTAAACCCAAATCCGTGCAAGAAGTACTCAGCGAGCAACTGGGCGAACTCAAGCGTGGAAATATCTTGCTCGTGACGTCTGACCGCAAGGCCCACATCTCAGACAAAGAAAGCTACCGCCTCGAGGAGGTCATCGAGGCTCTGTCAGCCCTCGGACTGTCAAGAGTCTCGGTGTTGAATGGAGGGCTGAAGAGCTACCTTGCGATGGCCCCGTAGACTCAGACAGATTAATTAGATTAGTAAGCATGCTTTTGATGTTAGGCAACAGATATTGGGTGCGAGGTTTTATTTTCAATCTAAATCAGTATTTGCTAGCTTTAAGAATACTCATATTTAAAATTGGTATTTGAGACTGCTTATTATTACAATTTAATCAATTTATGAGGACATTTTAACAAATATTATGCTAAG
The DNA here is from genome assembly GCA_021441665.1 of Euplotes cf. woodruffi 2 WChen-2021. Taxonomy (NCBI): domain Eukaryota; phylum Ciliophora; class Spirotrichea; order Euplotida; family Euplotidae; genus Euplotes; species Euplotes cf. woodruffi 2 WChen-2021. Next base: position 13,767 of record JAGYYN010019175.1, on the reverse strand, counting down.
GATGTTAGAATTCTATTCTCAAAGTATTATTCTTAACAAAAATCGATAAGACTTTAGCTTTTTACGTTTGAAGCTTTGATGCCAAATTATTTTTTAAGATAAATTTTGTTTTAATTAAATCAAACTAATGCATAGCTATAGAAAATATGAAATAGTCAAATTGAATATTATTTGATTTATTATTCTTGCAAATTTTTAAAGGGTCAAAATTTTTTTAACATACACTCACACTTAAAAATTTCAATAAGAAGGTTGCTGGTATTTTAAATCTAAGTCCTAAAACTAAAGTTGATAATTATTATCATAAATTAAATCATTACGCTTTATGCATCAATCCATTACATAAATTGATTTCAACAAACCTATAATATTGATATTGAAAATACATTAATCAATATCAAAAACTGCTTGCAAACTAGAGACTTTCAATAGCTAAAATTCCTGTGTTCATAATTGTATAAAAGTAGCCAACTCCATTTTAAATAAAGCCCAGTCTGAACGAGCCCTGCTTTACCAATCCACTCTGTTCCTTAAAGCGTCTCTTTATCCAGCAAGGCGCAAGTATAAGGCTGCGAAGGTGGAGGGCGGGAGTCTGGCAGGCTGGGTGATGACCAGTTTTATTAGGCATTCGGCTGCGATTAATTTCAGTTCCAGGTCCGATTAAAAAAAGCCTGGTAAAATAAAAATCAATTTTAGGTCAAACAACAAAAATAAGAAATCAAATGTCTCTATCTAAACTAGGAATGTTTTTAATAGTTTTTAACCAAATTTTATGATATTTATATTTTTTATCGGTTGAAGGATTTTATAAAGAAGGTCGATGTTGTGATAAATCGGTATGTCTTTTATAATAATATAAGCAATTTTTTTAATCTTAAATTCAAGATTTTTTGTTACATTTGTTTTTCAAAGCAAAGTAGTTTAAAAAAGTATTAAAATTTTCATGTAGCTTTAAAAATAATACTTTGAACTTTAACTTGGTGTTTTTTATTTGAAGACTAAAATAAAAGTAATTTACATAAATTTAATACGTATTGTTAATACAAACACTAATATTAAAGACAAAGAATGATAGAACTTGACTAAATGAATTGTAGTAAATCAATCTAGTTTAGTTAGATAACTTCAAGATTATTTGAAATATATTCTGACAGATACTAATCAATCCAAATATTCCTGGTACCACTTTAAAACTCATATTGAATCTAAATTCAGGTTTGATTGAAATGTAGAAGCTCTGTTCTGTACAGCATTTTGTTGAATATAATCAAAATCGCAAAAACAATGCTCATGCAAGAATAAAGTATTTTCATAATTAAAATTTTGTTGTTTTAGTAATAAATTATCATAAAGCTTGATTAACTAAAGAAATATTGTTTTCCTTGAACTTCCTATTCTTTTAAGTTTATTTAAACTGAATGGATATCTAATAAAAATTAATTTACCTTTAGTGTTTATTTTTTAGAGAAGGAGTTAACATACATTCACACATTGACCGAGTCTAGTTAAAATACAGCAAATTAAGAGTTGGCAAATAGGTATTCTAAAATAAACAAGAAGTGACTTAAATTTTCACCAGATTATGCTAAAATCAGCAAGCGACTATTATCTAGTGAAGACTATGTTATCAAAAGGCCTGACTCAAAATACTGCAAGCTAAGGTCTTATTCATAATTACAAACGTAGTTATTTGTTTACTGGCGGCGGATTCTGATTTAATGACATATTCATTAGTTGCTGGTTTTCTTCTTCAAGCTTTCTAATCTCTTCAGCGACTCTGAGCTTTGTGCCGACTATTGTGAATAAAGATCCAGAAATGATTACGACTAATCCTAAAACTGTGAGGACTCCAGGTAAGTTATCTAACCCCATGTACATTCCTATAAAATGGGAGAAGAACGGTTCTATCAGTACGCCAACTGCTGCGACATCTGACCTAATGTACTTCAGCGATATGATAAAGCTGAGGTTTCCTAACATCGTGGTGAATGGAATGAGACCGAAAATTACAATTAGAATGAATCTGAGCTCAGACATCCAACCAAAGATTCCGACTCTTGGCGCCATTGAAATTACACTTGGACCAGAGACCATTATTAAGAAAATGAATTGGTAGAAAGCCGAGAATATCGATGTGTGCACTATCATCAAGAACGGATGCACTTTGATCTGCGATTTCTGAGAAATATACGCATTCAAAGCTCCGAAGCCTGTCCCAATGAAGCAAATAAACACTCCGAGTCCTTCGTTGTTCATTGGTCTGATTTTTGATGCACTTGTATCGAGCATAAGAACTACGAGGCCTACGAAAAAGAGTCAGAAGCCTGTGAATTCGAATTTGTGCACAACTCTGCCGTAAACAATCGAGAAGAAGCAAATGTAAACAGCTGTGTTTGTGTAAATTACATGTGCATGAGAGCTGACGATCATACATCCTCCAACAGAAAAGCACACGAACCAGACAAAGCTGCAAAAAGAAATTTTCATGCTATGGATAATCGCTTTTAGTGAGTGGTCCTTCATAAAGCTCATTCTCCTCCTATTTCAGAAATAAATGATTGCCATCACAATGGTCGAAAGGATGGCATTGCCCATTGTTCTCCAAAGAGCCTTAACAAGGAAGTTTGGAGGAGGAAGGTTGACGGTCAAAGGACACAGCATAGAAGCTCAAAAGATCTTAATTGACAAAAAGAACAGTCCAATTAAGAAGTTCGACATATTAGTAATGCTAAACCCTTGCTTTTCAGTGTGGATACTGACCTCATCGATTTGTACGATTCCGTCCATCATCACTGAGGTCTCCACCAGTCTGAGCATTGATAAGTCTATTTCATGATGAATTCTGGACTCGCAGTATCTATCTGAAAGACTTATCGAAAAATTCGAAGGAGCTCTCATGTGATGCGTCCTGTTTAGTTTGCCGTTCTTCGGCACATTCAATCCGCTGTGATCGTGTTCATCGTCAGCCATAACCAGTTCTTCTTGGAGAGCTTCGAAGCTATGATCAGCTCTGCAAACGATTGACACGTTCATTTTAATTAATTATTATCGGGAGATCAAAGTTAAACCGGCTTTTAAGGAATTAAAATATCAAATTTGATTCAAACCTCTAAATAGAAGCAATTTACTTAATTTAAGATTTAGAGTATTCAAAGACATTATTAAATAAAATAATATTTTAAATGGAAAGATTGAATCATGAATATTCATCAAAATTTAAATATTTACATCTTTTTAAATGATGATAGTGTTGGAGGTTAAAAGATATTGTCAGACGTGATTCCTGGCAATGGAAATTTAATCGCAAAATTTTCAACATCTTCTGCGATCTCTTGTATTTTGATAGACTCTTGCCATACTGCAGCTTCAGATTTGTTAATTGAGGCTCCAATGTGGGCAAGTTCATTAAGATATCTTGCAACTTGCTTCATATCATCTGGTTGATAGTCTCTTGCAGAAACAACATTTGTTCCAAATCTAATCAGATCTTGGCCAACAAATCCTGATGTCTTTGCTTTAGGTGAGGTTCATCCATTGAAGTTAATGTTGCATGCTTCTCCTAGATCAAGAAGGGTTTCTGAGTTAAATTCATAATTTTTGATATCCCACATCATAATGTTAGTGTCTGTTCCTCCTGTAACAATAGTGTTCCCTAGCCTTTTGAGTTCATCTGCTAAGACTCTGCAGTTCTCAACAACTCTCTGTGCATATTCACGATATTGATCTGTACTGCAATACTTGAATGCAATTGATAGCGAACCAATAACGCTGTTCTGCGGAGCTCCGAGTATTCCAGGGTAGACTGCAGAGTTAACTCTATCCAATGATGTACCTTTACGGCTGTATATGAGTCCTGCTCTCGGACCTCTCATTGATTTACTCGCAGAAGCAGTGACAATATCAGCGTATTCAAAAGGCGATTTATTAACTCCAGCGATTACTAATCCAAAGCCGTGAGCAATATCTGCCATCATAAGAGCTCCAACACTATCGCTGATTTTTCTAATCCTAGCATAGTCGATCTCTCTGGGATGCGAAGACGCACCTCAGACGATAAGCTTTGGTCTGTGCTTTAAAGTCATTTGTTCAGCTTCATCATAGTTGATATTGCCGTTTTCATCTAAGCCATAATGTTTGAAATTCCACGCCTGTCCGTATAAATTAATTCCATTTTCTTGTTCGTCATTTAAGCCATGAGTAAAATGCCCTCCTCCAGTTTTTGTATCGAGGGAAAGTACTGTTTCACCAATTTTTAGTTGTGAGTGGTACGCGCATAAATTGGCAAGACTGCCTGATAGAGTCTGCACATTGACACTCCACTCGCTGTCGCTTAAGTTGAAGGCTTTCAAAGCCCTTTTATAGCAAATTTTTTCTAATTGATCAATTAAGCTATCACCATTAAAGTCTCGTTTTCCTGGAAATCCTGGACTCGACTTATTGGAAAGCAAATTAGTTACTTCGTTCATCTGCGGAACTGGAATGTTACTGGATGCAATAAGATCTATTGATTTGAACTGTCGGTCTGCCTCTTCACTAATGAGCTGCATCATCTCTTCATCGAACTCGCTTAGTTTTATTTGGGGAGACTTCAGCCTTCTTACTACATCTTCGCTTTTTGGGCATTCAAAACCAGGGATTTCGACAATTAAGTCGTGTTCTTTATAAAAGCTCTCAATCGCGAGAATAGCTGAAGGCCTTTGTTGCTTTGGGACTCACCTCAAAGACTTTACAATCTTTCCGGCAAGTTTTGAGTTTCTCGGCAACATTATAGTAATTTAGCTGTAAAATATTATTAATTGAATACCGGAATAAGATTTTATTTCAACAAAATTGCTGAGAATTATTATGACCTCAACTATTTAATATTTCCTTATTTAAATGCTAAAAAAATTATTGTTAAACAGCTATAGATTCATTCTTAATGTAGTTTATCAGAGATAATAATCAATTAATTGAATTTGATTACCAAAAATAATAAGTATTACTTGTTCAGCGGACTACTTTACATTCTGTTCTTTTAACGCGTTTGAGCTCATTAAATAAGCATCATATCCAATATTCATAATAGTTGAAATCAGAAGCTGCTGTTCGTTTTCGTACTGCGTTCTTAACTCTTTACATCTTTTATTTGCGCTGCTGATCATAGTTTTTCAGTTTTCTTTTTCTGATTTCAGATTCTCAAAGTACTCCTGCTTGATTTTTTGAATATTAGCTTCGTAATCCTTGGATACAGTTTTAAGTCTGCTGTTTTGCTCTTCCACTTCTTTATACTCCAGCTTTAATTTATATAATTCTGTTTCCTTTTGCAACATGTTTTTCTCTAACAAAATTAATGAAGTGTTTGGCGCATCAGACACTGCCGAGTCTGTGTTTTGCGAAAATGATGAATACGATTCTAATTCTTTATTTGTAAATAAGCTCCTTCTCCTTGAGTTCTTCTACTTCCTTCGTAATGCTTTTGATCTCTCTTTTTGAGCTGTTAAAGTGCGACTCAGTTTCAGTGAGTTTCGATTGGAACTGCAGTTTTTCTTCTTTCTCGTTATAATACTTTTCTTGTAACTCGTTCTTCTGGTCGTAAAGCTTTTGAATTTGGTCGCGCAGGAGATCTCTTTCCTTCTTAATTTCATCGAATTCTTTCAGCTGTTCTTTGGCTTTATCAAGCTCGCTCTCTGCCTTAATTTTATCTTGAGTTGCTCTTCTCAGCTCTCGCTCAACTTGGCTCCGCTTGATGCCTTCGATTGATGTCCGTTGCACTTCTTCATCCATACCGTTATTCACGTTGATAGTCGATAGCTCATTTTTGAGGTTGTCGACTTCGGCTTCGAGATCGGAGATTATTTGCTGGAGCTGGTTGATTTTCTCTTTGCTTTTAGCTCATTCCTCCTCCCTGTCACGCTTGATTTCTTCAAGGATTATGAGCTTCTCTGTCATAATGTTGCTATCGGTTCCTTCTTTTCTGATCTTTAGCTCTGACTCAAGCTGCTGAATTCTATGGTGAAGGTCATCAGTGTTTTCAGATGGTTTGTTGATCAGCTCATCAATCTGTTGCTTTAGTGTCTCTGTTTCTTTGTTTTTAAATACAATGTCTCGTTCGAACTTTGAAATACTGTTTTTAATTGCAACAATTTCGTGGTTTTTCTCGTTCACCGCATTTTCGAACTCAAGACATCTCCTTTTAGCATTTTCTAGCTCAGATTTATAAAATTCAACTAGCTTTTTGCTCTCGCGGTTATTGAAAGTCATAGTCTTGAACTGTTCAATTTCACCTCTGAGCGAGTCTCGTTCAAGTTCTACAGATCGGAACTTTTGTTTAACATCTTGAAGATCGTCGATTTTCTTTTTGTACATTTTAACAAGAGATTCATTCTTTAAAAGCTCGATGTTTTTGATTTGTAAAACCTCAACTTCAGATCTTAAGTTCCTGCATTCTTCTTCGTTCCTCTGTTCAGTCTGTTCGAGGTTTTGTTTAAGCTGCTTGATTTGTTGCTTTTTCTCATGAACCTCGCTTTCCATTTGCTTGAGGAACTCGATTTGCGTTTCTTTTTCCTTCATTATATTTACGCTTTCCTCCCACTTGGATTTGTAACGTTCAAGTGTTTCTAGCTCCGCCCTGACTTCGTCATAATCGAGCTGCAATTTTTCAAGTTTGGCACTGATCTCAGAGTTAAGCTTTTTCTCCTCGGACAGTTCAATTCTCAAAGACCGCTTTTCATTGTCTGAAAACTCCAACTGAAGGTTGAGGTCGTTAATTTTATCAATGTAGTTGGAGACAAGCAAAGAGTCTCGACGAATGGCATCAGGCGAATCGTCCTTATTAAAGTTCCCTGTATTGTCTTCGCTTTCAAATGCAAGGAAGTCAGGTTGGTCGTCTGTATCTTCTGTGCACTCTTTGAACTCAGACATGACATCTAGAGCTTCTTGGCAGAAGACCTGCATTGCCATTTGGTCGCTTTCATCCAGCTCCATAATGTAGTTGATAAAAGTGTCGTCTTCTGACTTAAGAATAATAATTACGACTAGCTGTATTACTTTATTCAGCTGGAATACGCTTTGATCATTGACGAGATCATAAGTGTCAATGCCCAAGTCGCTGACATTGACAATCAGTTTGAGCTCTTTCTTGAAATACTTAGCAATCAGCTTAAGCATGCTGTTAAATCCGTCAATTACACTGCTCCTGTCAAAAATGTTGATGTCAGAGCTGAGCGCAGAGTGCTTTTCGTTACAAATGGTTTTGGTAACTTCTATCAAAACTTGCGATGTGAACAGATCTTCGATTGTCTTTCAAGGAAATCGAAGTCCGAATTTGTTAAAGAACTTTATCAATGCTGATTCTGTGCTTGAATCCATTTTGATATTTAAATTAATATAAAATTTTGATACAAACTAAGGGTATACTTAAGTTAAAGCCAGTCTGCGTATAGCTCAATTGTTAATCTAATTATCAAAAATATTTTACAAACCAAGAAAAATATGAAAATAGCTATTTCTTATATTAAAAAAAAACTAATTTTTATTGAAGTAAGCAGAATTGGTGAACATGTGTAATATCTCGCTAAACTAAAAAAATAGTTGTTTAATTAAAATAAATTGAAAACAAATAAAAACTGAACTCAGTTGAATTTCAAAGTGAGTATCATGATCAAAGGCCAAAGCAAGTTCTAAAATTTGACTCTTCGAATAATTAAGCTCGCTGTTGATGATGAATTTATAAAATTAAGTAAATCTAAATCATGGCTAGCCAAGGCGACGTTAAGCTAAATGTAAATTGAGAACACCCACAGCTGGAAGAACAATTGGCAGAGCTCAAAAAACGAATTATTGCAAAACTCACTGACGGATACGGGTACGAGCTGCAGGACGATACTCTTTCAACCTGGATTATTGTTATCGCGATCCGTAATAACAAATCAAAAGCCGAGGTCCAACAAGAATTAGTTGAGTTTATTAGCGAAAACTCAGAAGATTTCACTAACTGGCTCTGGCAAGAGGTTCCAAAGGTCTGAATACCTCCTGAGCCCCAGAGATCCGTAATGCAAGACTTCATTGACGAAAAGAACGAAGCAAAGCCAAAAGTAAAATCAGCGGTTGTCATGAAAACAGGTGCCGCCACTAAAAGCACTCCACAAAACAAAGCAAAAAAGGCAGATAACTCAATAAATCTCGTGAAGAAGGCGATTGGTGACACGAAAAAAGAAGCTGCTGCAAATAACTCTAAAAATGCGAATAAGAAAGACAGCTCTTTATTTGTTAAGAAAAACGAAGACGGAAGGAAGGTTATTACCCTTTCAAAGCAAGCGAAGCCAGACGAGCACAAGACTGAAGAAATTGAAATCACCCAGGCAAAACCCGAACAAGAGACAAGTAAAAAAGAGGCTGCGCCTTCTTCAAATATCTTGGATAGACTGAAAACGAAGAATAAAGATTCAGTTGAGGCTCAGGTTAGAACGTGCAGCAATATTTTGTGTTTGATAATAATCTTGCATACCACCAAATATGCTTATTTATATAGGGAAAATGCAATTTAGATATGGATCTGGACTCTGTAATTAAAAAGCAGAAGGAAAATGATAGAGCCAAAAAAGAAAGCTACTTCCAAGGCCGGAAAAGACACCGAAACGACGATGAATCCAAACCCCAAGTTGAGGAAATAGATATTTCTGAATCCACAGGTGCAAACCCTTCAAGAGTCATCTCGCTTTCGAAGAAAAATAACAACATTCGAAGCCTCAAAAGAGCAAAAACTGAAGAGGAAGGAGAGAGTGCAGAGAAACAACCAGAGGAAGCAGAAGGCGATAAAGAACATCCTAAAGGAAAATATAAGAAGGGTGGCTATTACCCTCCGATGGGCTACGTACCGCCTTACTATATGTACGAATATCCGATGTATGGAGGAATGGATCCTTATATGATGAATCCGTACTCGTATAAGCCAAAGAAAAATAAAACTTGGGTTAAGAAAACAAATGAAGAGTACTCAATCTTTAATGTATTAAAATTAATCATTTGCTTAATCACTGCTCACCATTCATCTTGTCGTTTCACCAAAAGTTTTGTTTAATTAGATATTTTTATTGAAATAAATGGAGCAAGTGGAACAGGAGACAATTGAGGAGCTATCTTATAATAGTACAGCTGCTGTCATCAAAATTATTAGTAAACATATCGAAACATGGAAAGAAATCTATAATGAAGATCAAGTCACGATACTGAGATTTGCAAGCTCACCAAATGTCACAATGATGGTGAGCACAGCTTTAGAATCAGTAAATTCAAACTGTGTTGTACTGAGAATATTTAAAAATACATTATACAACAGGAAGCTTGAACAAGCTGTTGTTCAGTGCCTTTCCGATCAAGGACTGTGTACCAACTATTATTATCAAGATGATTTGTATAGAATTGAAGACTATCTAGATTCAAGGCAAATTACAAATTTTGAAATGAGAAATCCAACAATGCTAAAAATAATCATTGAAAATATATTTAAAATTTAACTACAACGCTTGTTTAAAGCAAAAAATAATTGAAGTATCAAATGGCAAATACCTCACTCGCTCTGATATCATGATTGATGAAATGTACCCTCAACTTATCGAGAAATTTGACCTCATTTATGATAAAATAACTGTCAAAGAATATAAATAAGATCATGGACACGCTTAAAGAAAAATGGTTTAACGAAGAGACTTTAACACTGCTCAAATCATGACGTCGCAACTTGCCGAACACCATTGAAGACTACGTCGTATGTCACAACGACTTGCACCAATGAAATATCTTATGCTTAAATTGCGATAAAACGCAGATAAGATTTATAGATTTTGAATGCACGCAGCTGGGCTTTCAAGAATACGACTTAGCAAGTGTATTCTGAGAAATCACTACAGACAATGCTCATCCTGAGTTTCCATATACAAAGTTCTATGCTTGCAACTGATTAGAAGAATTAGAATTTAGAAAGTATGCGAAGTACTACCTGTCTCTGTACTTCAAATAATATTTATCAAGGAGACATGAATGAAGATGCTTTTATCCAAGTTTCAATCGACCAGTTTTTAAACAACATTTACAGGTGAATGATACTATACGCCTTTCACTTCGCAATCGCCGCAGTCTTAGTCCTCGAAGATGAAACATTAAACGATGAGATTTACAACTTTGGCTTTGTTGAGAACCGAATGAAGCTGGTTGACTATTTAAAATCACAAGATTTCATCGGCAGCAGCTTGAATTCAACTAGCACTTAGTCAAATCATCTAAACTAAGTTGGTTTTATCACTTATAATTGTGTAGATATCTTGCGTACATCCTAAAGTTTAGTGATTTAGTCTCAATCAAAGTCGCAGTTAATTTTAATATTAAATTCAATAATCTTACCAACGTAATATTAAAAGTGACTATTAATAAGAACATAAAAGTGCTTGATTATATTCTGTTTATGTTGAATGCACAGAGTCGTTAATACTGTTGTGCGTTCTGTCGATGCTGGACACCAGCAAAGCAATAAAGTCATTGATCTCTTTATCTTCGAGTTCATCGATAGCAGGAAGTGGTTTCTTGCAAAGCAGTTTATACTTCGGATCGAGCTTAATTCACTCAAGCCGAAGCTTTAGTGCGTTGAAGGCCTTGCAGATCGGCATCATCATTAGCATTCCCTGCAGAGTTTTAACGAGATAGTAGTTTTTGTGCGGGTCTAAAAGGTCAACTCGAAGTCGCATGAAGGTCGGACTTTCGATCAGCTGGACTAAATTTCATAACTGGATCATGTTGTCTTTCGTTAGTGATACCTTTTTGCATATTCACAGCAGAAGTTTGAATGCAAGTTTATACTTGCGCGAAGTGAGGCAAAGAGTCAATCAGCTTATGGGATTTATTCATCTTGGCCCTGAAAAGTTCTTCAGTCACCATGTTTGAAATAATGTCTTGAAGAACACTTGTTTTTCTCGGTCATTATTTTTACGGCCTAAAATATCACGTAGTGATTTGTAATCATCTGACCCTGCTAATATAAGATCTAAAGTTTCAATAATAAATCCAACGAATAGATGGTCTTCAAAGTTTCTAATTTCTATTGCAAATTCTGAAAATACAATTTTCGGTTGAATGTGAGCGCACATGATATGAATTATATTGTTAATGTTTCCGATCTAAACAGTCAAGCAACAATTTCTTACATCAAGTCCCTTTTCATGCTTGAATCTATTAAGAAGTGCAGTAATGACTTCGTTCAGGAATCGATGGTACTTTCAGGCCATTTGTCATAGCAGCTGCAGGATATTTTCAGTCAATTTGAGTTCTCTAAAATTGATGCTCTGAATAATGCTGTTAACGATCCTATCGTCTCTGCTTAGTATCTTCTCAGAGTAGTGCTGGAATAGATCAGAGAGCCATTCTATTGCATATTCCCTCGTTTTAGCTTTCCCTTTATTAAAGCTCTTATTTTAAAGTCTCAATTATTTGAGTCAACTCGGAAGCATCATGCACTGCAAAAATGACCAAGTTCTTTAAAGTCTTGTTGATGTTTTGAATTCTTTGAACTAACTCTGTATTTTCAGTGTTGATGTAGTGGAGTACTCATTGTATCATTTCTGGGAATAAAATATTCATTATTTCATTATCAATTTTATAATTTGCGTCTTCAAAGCTCATCTCCAAGTTGGTCTTATTGCGGTATTTTATAAACGCAGACTATAGCTCAAGATTTGATTAAAATTATCATTAAATGTTTATGCTCTTAAAATAAAAATGTAGAAAACTGCAAAAGACAAGCAAATTTAATCTTTAATAGATTAATTAATCTGTTGTACCTTATTTTTAGATAATTTTCTTTCTTCATTGGCGACTTCCTTTGCGAATCCGTCGTTTGACTGACTTCTAGAGTCGTTTCTCATAACTTCAAGATCTTGCTTGAAGTACTTGATGAACTCCTCAAGCCAGATGATTGCAAACAGTCTTGATTTCTCAATGTCAAAATTACTTGCGCTTGTTCAGAAATCCTAAGATCTTGTGCAGTACATTGACGTCTATTTGGATCGACCTTGACTTGCACTTTTCATAGTCGATAAGGAACAGTTTGAGCTGGCTGAATGCGACGTCGTACACGTCATGCTTTCCATTCGAGCTTAATATTTCAAATAGCTTTTCGAGGAACTTTGAAAGTTGCTTGAGCACGTCGTACTCCGTCATCGAGTGGATGGTCTCAATCCACTTCATTAAGATAAGGCAAATGTCGAGGTTACTTGGACTTCAGCAGCTTATTCAGTATCTTCTCAAATAAATACTCGATATCAAACGCTGAACTGTGGATAATCGTCGAGTACACAATGTCTTCAAGAAGCTCGATCAGCTTTTTACCCCAGTCCTTGACGTCGTTATTTGGATTCGAAACAACTGATATTATTTCTGGGATTCAGTCGATGAACGACTTGGAGCTGGATTTGGATAAGATCTCAAACATGCTTATTTTGGTTTCATTATGCAACGATTGCATGTTTCGCCTGAAGTTTCAATTTAGAGACTTACCTCAGGTACTTTAAAATATTAAACATTGCGTCACATGCTGCTAGTTGCACTTTTGGCTCTCTGTCTCCAAATGCTAAAATATGCAATAAACGATTTACCACTTAGTACAGGATTCACCATTGAGTCGACGAAATTATGGCCTTTGTAATCGTACATTGCGACGGAGACGCTAGCAAGGCCATACAGCCCGCTCCTTCTTTTCTGTGCAGACTCGTCATCAACAAGGATCACGAAGTATTTGATGATTTGCAGAATTTTGGATTCTAAAAGCAATTGGGAATTAATATTTATACTTAATGTAGCTAATAATCTAATTAAAAGTAATTTAAATAAGCAGTCAAGAAATTTTTTTGCATTTCTATATTAAATAAGTATCCAATGCTATATTAGCATCTTTTAGATGATCTCTTTAGATTTTAAATAAACTATAATCTTTAATGATCATATTTGATTTGTCTTTAACTAAGCAAAGACATTAGCATCGCTTTTAATAAAATCTAAATACCTGAAACTTCAAAATCCTCTTTTGAGTCTTCATCTGAGACTTCTTTTGATTCATCTTGTTCTATATAAAAGTTTTATTTGGGAATTCGGTGATCACTATAACAAACTTACCTTCTTTAGCCAAAAGTATTTTGACGTAGTTAACAATGTCAGTTGACGCTTGCCTCCGTTTTTCAATATTTTTGTCGCTAAGAGCTCTGATAGTTTGCTCGTTCAAAATTGCAGCAATCGAACTCATTTTTATTATTCCATTTGCTAAAATTATAAACATAAAGAACATAAAAGCGATTTTTTAAGTCATCTCAATTTTTTTTTTTTACAATTCAAAGATAATTGAACCATCGATTAGAACTAGAGACTTATTTGATTCAAATTTTCAAACAAATAATATCGATTTTTATTCAGCAGACTAATTGTTAGCACAATCTTTCTGCAGTCAATAATGCCTATTTTGAACTAAAAAAATTAAAAACTGTATTTACTGAAGCGAATCAGAGCTACTTTCTAGTGCTTAAATCTTTCATATTCAACGTAATTTGGTTCCATCGAGTCCTTTTTTTAATTATTAGTTAAAAAATATTATTTTACAATAATGATCAAAAATAATATTTTACAATCTGCTTCAGACATAATCAAAATATTAGTGCCCGCTGTTGAAAAAAACTTTGAGTTTTTAGATTCAAATTATGCTAGATTTAGTATCTTTAGTGTCATCGTTCATCGGATAAATTAAAAATA